>JAOTRR010000013.1:2771332-2783037 GCA_028570945.1 Gogo arcuatus | reverse complement strand
GACCCTTCAGGCCCAAGGCTGCTTCTCTAACCTTCAGGCCATGGCTGCCCCCAAAAAACTCTCGTTTACACCTCTGGACCCATGGACACCTCTACTCTGCCCCAGTTGCTTTGTGAGCATTTCTGTCAAGCTTTCAAAAAAAAAGAAATATAAAACAAAACTAATAGTGTGCCTTGTATTTGTATCTGTATTTTATCTTTTTGGAACACATTATTTGTTAAATCAAAGTAATGTATTCATATTCAGTTACTTTCCTATACCTTCCAGTGTTGGATGACACTGTCTTCTTTAATAATATTATTGGTAGAATATGTTGCCTATCTATTCATTTTATGATATCTCAACAGTCAATTAAAAGTGACATACCTCTTTTCCACACGTTGACACAGTTCCCTGAGGTCTTAATAAATGTATGTGTTAATAATGACTTAATAAATAGCTTTTTTTAAAACTTTTTTTGTAGTTTGACTTAATAAATGGCTTTAGTCAAACTACAACAAGGATAAAGCACCACAGCACCTTCTCACCCTGTCTAAACAGCCCTGTTCAAAATGGGTGATTTGAATGTCTGTTCTTTTAAATGATAATGAGCCACTGCTCACCCCATCCCCTCTTCCACCAGCCAATCAAGTAGCACTTTCCTCATGAATATTCATTTGCAAAGGCAGTTCTCAAGCCATAAGTGGAGATAAGGCAGCACAAAAGAAACGGACTGCGTTGTCATATTTCAGAGTTTCTGGGTTAGTAGGCACTCCAGATACCTAAATGTATGTGCACAAGCACTGAAAAAGTGAGTTTTCTCTAATATGTCCACTTTAACAGTTAATATAGTTAATAATAATCTCACATACTAAATATCGAAGTAAACAAGTGACATATGACTATGTGATTCTCACTAAAGTAATCTGACACATAGTTGGCTGACACTTCACTAATGTTTATTTATTACCAAATTTCCCAACTGCCACCAGGACCAAAGGGAGTAATTAATGACTGGCTTAAGTTTAAGCTGGAGAGTATGGATCAGGAATCCTTGCCTCCCAACAAGAGGGAGCTGCTGAAACAGATGTCATCCCCGCACAAATTCAAGGACGAATTCCTGGGTAACTCAAGTCACAAGGTGGGTCTTTCATTCTCTGGCACTCCGTACAACACTCTCTTATAGTAACAAAATATTTTTTTTAAATGGCCATAGTGGGAAGTACTGAGATATGAGTAGGCATAAGAGGCAGTTATTTATTCTAGCCATTCAAAATGATCACTTAACAAACCTGCTGAACATTTGTTGATGTCCTATAAAATGAGATTTTTTTTAAAAAAACCTTATTTTCATTTTCTGCTTGCATAAATGTAAAACAATTTGCAAAAAAAAGTACACTAGGTGTAGCAAAAAGTAAATGGACACCTGATCATCACACGCATATGTGCATGCTGAACATCCCATTCCAAATTTATTCCCCCTTTATTGTGTGCTTGTGTGTGCTTTTAACTTTGTGGCAACCATTTGGGTAAGAAGCACATAGGTGTGATGGTCAGGTGTCCACAAACCTTTGGCTATGTAGTGTACTTCAGCTTTGTTCTGATCTTATATCCTTCTGATCATCACAACCTGGCCATCTCCCAAACCCTTATCTTTTCAGATGAACATCCAGGAGTACGAGCTGCTTAAGGAGGACGATGAGCAATGTCTACGCAAGTACCGCAAGCAATGCATGCAGGAGATGCATGAGCGCCTCAGCTTTGGTCCCAGGTTCAATGGTGTGAATGAACTGGACAGCGGTGAGGCATTTCTTGAGGTAATTGAGAAGGAGCACCATCTCACTGTAGTGGTGGTGCACATCTACAAAGCTGGTGTCAAGGGCTGTGAGGTGCTGGACAGGTGCCTGGACTGCCTAGCTGCTGAGTATCCCTGTGTCAAGTTCTGCCGCATCAATACAACTGTCTCTGGTGCAGGCGAACACTTCTCTGACAACCTTCTACCAGCTGTGCTGGTTTACAAGGCTGGAGAGTTGCTGGGAAACTTCTTAGCTATCACACAGCACTTCAATGATGAGTTCTATGCCACAGACATGGAGGCCTTCCTCAATGAATATGGACTGCTGCCAGAAAAAGAATTCAGGCCAGGTGGGGATGAGGCAGATGTAGAGTGAGTGAGGATGTGTTAAAAGATAGTTTCATTTCATTATTGAATGAATTAGATATAAATCACATTTCAATAGAACAGAGTCCAGTCCTATTACCTCGTATTACCCAGCTAGTACAGTGAGGATCTATTAATATAACTTGCAAATAATCATATAAATCCTATCAGTTTAGCTTACATTAACCAGCTGGCTAGCACAGGGGATACACTGTGAACATTATTTCATATGTAATGCTCTTAGAAAACCTCTTAGCTCATGTTAGTTCTTAATCTTCATAAATATTTAAGATTAGTCAGCTACCTAAATATGTGCTATCATGACAGGATTTTAAGTTTTTTTAAAGAATATATTCATATGTATGTGTAACCTTTATTGATAAAGCTTAGACTATTTATCTTACAACCAATCTGATCTCAAAATTCATTGGAGTTCTAACAAATAAGAGAGATTTCTTTGGATTTAATATAAATGAAATCATAGGAAGATGATTACACCTACCCCATGGATCTTTACTGTTTATGTGAGTTGACACATGCAAATATGACTAATTTAAAATCTTGTATGAAAATAAAAAAGTGTACAAATGTTTTTAGTTTTTTTCGTTCTTCATTGTTAAAGGTTTGGAGGCAATTCTTCATTTGTAAGCTTAATTATTTTTGATTCAACAACAATTATATGTTTACTAACATAGAACACAAGGGTTTGCCTAAACTTGCAGCAATGTTTTTGCTGAAATTTTACATTTGTATGTGTAGTACATCTTAATGTCAACAAACATGTGTTATGTGGGTTGTTGGAGTTACAGTATGTTTATTTCATATCTATTTACAGCATGTCTATGTCCAATGCACTTTAAAAGAAAAAGTAGATGTCTTGCTATGTTTAGTATTTATTTATTTGCAAGCTGGTGAGCTCTAACAATTAATATTAGTTAGAGTTAATTAAGCACTTGTATTCAGCAAAAATAAACAATAATGAGTGAATTCACTTCTAAGTAATTAATACTGGCATTCACAGTTACAGGCCTGCTGTTATGACAGTTCTTTAATTTTTCAGAGGTTTTCAAGCTTGCACTTGCTAAGGGCCACATACTACAGAACAGTAATGAGAATGAGTGTCTTCTCTTAAGAACTGAGACCTGAAATCCTGAGTAAAGCTTAATTTGGGTTCACAACTCCACCTCATTCCATTTCTCTGCTTATAGGGATGAACATTATTCAGACTGAACAGCTAATGCCCCCTAAATGAATACAAATACAGATATGAACAATAGGTGGAGTATTTGGGTTTTTTTAAAAGAACATTTACCAGAAAATTGACATCTCAGTCATAAAATCTTCTCAGAAAATCATATCAGTGGGGTCCTTTAATCTGCACTTCATTATAATGACCATAGATTCTGATCACGTGTCCAGTGAACTTTTCAGATCTTTCTGGAATGTCACAAACACAAAAACTGAAGTAAATCTGTTAAAATATTAAATGGTTATCTAGCCTATGCAACATAATAAAGTAGAAGGGCACTTGGTAGAGTGCATACCTCCACCAAGCCACATATTTGAATTTGCATCAAAATCAAATCAATTGCTCCATGGCCCATGGCCCACCTTTCCTCAAAATGTCATCAAAATCCGTTTGCTACTTTTTGAGTTACGTTGTGAAAAGACAAAAAAAAATTCCTGGATCCGCATACATATCTGGATCGTGGATCCACATGCATATCCAGATTTGCATCAAAATCTGATCAATTGTTCCTTGGCTCATGGCTCACCTTTACTCAAAATTTCATCAAAATCCATTCACTATTTTTGAGTTACGTTGGGAACAGACAAACAAACAAACAAACAAACAAACGGAGGCAAAAACATATCCTCCTTCAACAAAGTTGGTGGAGGTAATAAAAAAATTAATGTTTTAAAACATAATTAATTTGCTTGCAGTGGTTCCAGGGCATAAAAAACACTTATGGTATAGACCACACCAACTGTTAATTTTTCATCTTCATTATGTTATAATTTTATAATTCCATAAACTTCTCCGACTCCAGTTAAACTATTTCGTTTTATCGAGTTAAATATCCGCTTACAGTTGGCTTATGTTTACATCTCTTTCTCTGTTCATGTGCCGGTCCTCTTTTTCTCTCTTGCTTCTGTAACAGGCTTAAAAATGACCTTATTTAAGATATATGACCTTATTTCAAATATTGGACTATTTGATTTATTATAATTATTACCCTTTTTACACTGCAAAATATGACAACAACCTGCTGTGAGATGAGCAACTGTCATTTATGTATTATCTCTTGACTGTCCCTTTTGTCATCTCACACTTTCTGTAACTCAGCAAAGTTCTACCTGCTTTGTTTGAGAGTTTGTGTGCAGTTGACAACAGACTATTACTGATGTTACAATAAAAAAATCCATTGCCATAATGATGGATGATTATCAATCCTACACAGACAGTTTGGGCACAGGGTAAATCTAAACTTGATGATCAAGGCTCATTAGCGTGCTCTTCTCACCGACCACACAGCAACGTCATCATGCTGTAAGACTCTGCGACTGTTACTGACTGTAATCTTCTTACTGGATTCAGCTCTAAGCTCTGCTTTAATTACCACAAGCTGCTTTACCATTTAGCACTAGACTTTACTAGGTTTGCTGTTCTATAACAGACATGGATGAAAAATGTAAATGTTTAACAATTTTCTAACCAGATGTTAATTTAATTAGGTACTGTACATTGACTATTAAAAATGGACAGTGCATCATATCTAAAAAAGTGAAGCCCTCACAGTTCCAGCACCCCTGCTGGTTAGTTGCGGTACAATTTGTAGCCTTGCCCATCCCCATGAGTTTCAATGATAAAACAGTGTTTTTCCCCATGTCACTTTTCATATTTAAACTGTCTTTCCACCTACAGTGTCTAAATCGTACAGTTACCTAAATGCCTGTAATGTAATGTAATGAAAAGAAAACAGTTTGAAAGATAGTGGACACCAAGCACATCATGCAGGGAAACTGTTACTGTATTTTATTCAAAGTAAAGTGTCTCGGCAACTTTCTAAACTTGTGTCTAAAATACATAAGCTATTAAAACTTGACAGCATAATCCATATTAAAATGCAATAACTCATCACAATTTATAAGATTTGAAGCTGATCGATCAAGGTTTACATTAGTTAGTCGTCTTGTGCCTAAATTCACACGCAGTGTAAGATATGAACATTTTTCAGAAATTACACGATTTTCTTGAATTTAAAAAAGTGTAAATGTATGTATGATTTACGAATAAATCCGTTCGTATCCCGCTTGATAAATGAAGCCCGTTGTTAGGACCCTCTGACTACTGAACTATAACTTTAGCTATACACCCACTTAACCCCAATTAATCTTAACTAGATCCTGACCAATAAGATTAAGGCTGATACAGATTTCGATAATTTGAGGATTTAAAAATCTGAATGATATATTGGCCGATATTCTTTTTTTTCCCCCCAGAAAACACAAGATCTTTTCCTCTTAACATTTGTGTAGTTATTTAAAAGTCCTCACTAAGATATATACATACTGCAGATTAAAAATAAACTTGTTTTGTCAAATAGTACTTTGAATAAAAGTACTACAAAGTATATGAAAGGTTTGATAAGAGTCATATGTGTTTATATTTAAAAAAAAAAAAAAAAAAAAAAAGTCTGCTTGACTCTGCTCAGGTCAGCTGATTGTTGTGATTTGTGGTGTTCCAAACACGCGTTACCAACAGTGGAGTTGCAGTGTGCCCTCTGATGAACAAACTCTGCAACAACACTCATAACATGGTTGAAGGATCCATCTTCCATTTCTTTTTCTTAATTGTCATCTATTGGGTCATTATAAACACCGATACTGATTTATCTGCAATTAGCTGATTTAGCGGTTGGGCTCTAATCTTAACCTCTCACCAAAAATAAATCGTCTGCTGTTTGAAATAAAAGCTGTTTTTTTTTTTGTTTAAAAAGAAAAAAAAAAACCACATACACACACATACCCTCTGGAAGACACACACACACACAATGACTTGAGGCTGTATGTGTGTTGTAGTTAAAGAAACATTCTGGCATAAATTAGCTTTCAATGTGCAAGGACTAAAACAGGACAACTAACAGGGCTGTTATTTGAATGCTGGGATGGTGTGATGTGAGCTGACACCAAGCGCAGTTACTATTAACAGCCCAAAGCTAATTATTTTACTATAGCATGTCGCAGTGTTTTATTCCTTTTATACCACAGCAATTTCCCAGCAATTACATTTTTTAAGCAAAGAATGAATGTCTGTCCTGAAGACTTTTCTGCGGTGGAAAAAACGTAATGATTGTTACAAAGTGCCGACACCAGACTCCTGCCATAAATGTTAAATAAATAAGATGCGTAGTTCAAAACATCAAAAAAAAATACGTTTTTCTTTGTCAAAGAACAGGACGTTTATTTCATGTGGTGCGTCCACCATATAACAAGAAGTCGTTACTGTAGAAATGAGGATAATTCTGACCAATTAGGTTTAAGAACTCAAGTTGTGACCACACTGTAGGAGGACAATATGCATGTTAATAACAGATGTATCGATGGTTGTATTTTTTGCTTTGGCTAACATACAAGTTTAAACAGATATTGCTGTGTTCATGTGTGTTCCTGTCTGCTCTTGTGTCTATAGTTTTAACCGCATCGACATTCCTCCCTACGAGAACTACGACAAACTGTATGACAAGCTGCTGACGGCTATTGAGGAGACCTGTGGCTTTGCGGTCGAATGAGGAACACACAGACAGACACACACACACACACACATCCCATCAGAAATCTGGAGAGTCCAACGTTGGCGTGATCTCACTGCAAGTGTGGAGATTATTATGGGACGAATACAGCAGGAAGAGAGAACGAACATAACCACATGGTTACACTTTTTCTGTCATTAACCATCGTGCTTTTTTTTGGTTAATCCTTTTATCTTCTCTCAGCTGCTATCACCAGATCTAGAAGTAGTTATGTTTAGTCCAAAAGTCTTCTCTTGGCTTCAAATGAATACGGTGAAACTAGAAATGAGGATTTTGCCTCCACTGTATAAAATACAAAGTCTGTAATGAAGGCAGGGTAACATTTTCACCCCCATCATGGATGTCTTCCTGACAGCAGCATTGCTCAGGTTCATTTCTAAAATTTCTTTTCGGTTGTAATGAGAGACTCGTATTGACAGTAAGTAAAATACTGACCTATGCAGTCTTCTGACCGTAGACATGCACGTTAAAGCTGTAGAGTGAATACTATGAGAGTCATCATTCCAGCAGCATGTACTCCCCAATTTATATTTTTCTTTCAGTTCAAACTAACTTAAAAATCTAATTGCATCCATAATACAATGTGATGTTATTAAATTTATAAACTCTGGCTATAACAGTTACTGTTACAGGAGTGGATAAGAGTGGAATAAAAACTTCTAGCAAGCTAATGTACACATAGAAGAAAGATCAACTCCAGAACCCTATTTTAGTAACAGTGTAGGTAGCTATTGTTTGCAGAGAAAACTGGCTAGCTCATTTAGCTAATGATTCATTGAGTAATGTTTACCTTCTCTTCATGGACACGTGTTTATTTTATAGCATATCAGTATGAAGGAAGACCAGTATGATCACATGCCAGATGACATCAGCTATCTAGGGCTCTCATGTGTGTGTCTATGATTGTAACCATCCAGGATTTAGTTTATACCTAAACAAGTCATGCAGGAGTAAGTAACTGGTTAAAAAAAAAGAAAAAAGAAAAAGGGCAATAACATTTACATGTATTCATTTGACAGATAGTTCAATTCAGTCATACAGCTTGGGAGGTTAAAGGTCATGCTCAGTAGCTCTTTAGCAGTCCCAACAATATGAACTCACACCTGAGGGTCAGTAGTACTTAATGGCTAAGCACCCAGAAGTTTAATGGCTCAGTACAGCCAATAAAAACCTGATTCCATTACATACAAAAATAAATAAATAAATAAAAATCTTAAGCCTATCACACCCAATAATGCCACAGAGTGTCCTAGAAAGCAAAACTGGCCGTGCTCGTTGGATTGGGGGGGGTGGCATACTCTCTCTCTCCTGTCAATCACAGTGACACTAGCCAATTGTGTACGTCTGTTAATTCTTGTATGTGGAAGAGGGCGGATAGCGCTTTAAAAAAAAAAAAAATCAGAATGGGGATTGTTTTGGACTTTTATAGAACCACATACAACAGCAACACCAATGGTGATAAGAAAATATACTAACTGGTACAAAGAAAAAAGACTTGGGCTGATTTCTTTCTAGCCCAGACTGTAGATTCATGCAGCCTCTCAGTGACAGTCAGTCATGTACAGTCAAATCCCAGGACAGAGCCACTATAAAGCCCTTAACCCTCTGCTGTATGTTCAGATTGGATCATATATAAAATGTTTAGGGTAACTATCGTACGAAGTCACTTTGTGTAAAAACATCTACCAAATGAATAAATGTAAATGTCCCACATTCATTAGGATATGAAGGGAAACACTGATCCTAGATCAGCCATCTTGCTTAAAAGAGCTTGACACCCCAGAACACCTTGAGAGCACTTTAGAAAGGAGGTGAGAAAATTCGGGTTAACTGAAGAGGTGATTTTACTTCATTCTAATTGTGTAGCTGATTTGTACATGTATATATCCAGTATATCCACAATGTGTTTTGTATCTTGCTATTTCAGGACTTAACCTCAGGTCATGTAGGATTGTTTTTGTTCATTTTTATGAGACTAGACCCCCCGTTATGTTACTGAGGTTGGCCAGCAGTCTTCTGTGTTAATAAGACCTAACTGGTTGCCAGCATTGTTCACTCATCAACCGTTAGTGTTTTTTGGTTAAAATACTTGTTCCAAAGAACACGTCTCGTATTTCCCCTCTCTCTGTTAATTAATTTAGGTCAGTCAGTCAGCTGAGCAATGTTTGGAGTCTGATGTTTGCTTCTTCAGTGTTGGACTGGTTCTGCAAATCTAATGAAGACTTGTATCCAAGAACTGCTGCTGTAATCATAAATACTGTCCTGTGCTCATCCTAGGACTCTTCTACATCTGTATACTGTAATGACTTGTAGCCTCGGTATCCTGTGTCAGAGTCTGGTTCCACTGAAAATTTCTTCATGTTGTCTCAGGGAGTTTTTCCTTTCCACTGTTGTCTTTGGCTTGTTCATGTACATCTACAACCGGATTTCTGTAAAGCTGCTTTGTGACGATGTCTATTGTTGAAAGTGCTATACAAATAAAACTGAATTGAATTCGTGTAGTTAACAAGTAATGGACAGGGGTCTCACCGAAAATCGAACAATGCCCAGATCTTCACATTTGCTTCAAATATCATGATGCTACATATTCAAATAACAGAATTGGTTACAGATTTAAGTACAAAGCAAAACTACATTATTATCCATCTTCTGTCTATTTTCCAAATTTGGTTGATGGAATGATCAAGAATAAATTCAAACTCAGGAAAAAAAAAAGTTATTTTATTTTGTATCTGAGTTGGTTGCCCCATAACACTAGAGTATTCATCTTCAGTCAAACATTGTATAATCTATAAACATTAAAAAAAAGTTATACTGTCCAAAACCACATCTGTTGGGATTGATACAAATATTTATTGAAAAGATTTTGGGTGAGCTAGACTATTACTTGTTAGCTATATCAGCAATTGTAGCTCTAGTGCAAAACTAAAGAAGCAAACAGCAGGCAACAAACACGTCTCAGCTAATTGACTACATTTAGGGAAAATTTGTATTTGCATTTGCAAGCATATATTTCACTGAATCTTTGCTTGAAGTTAATGTATCATGTTTATAACATGCTTTTTAACATTTATATGACTATGGAGTTTATAACATTGTCCTTTTTTGCAGCATCGATACTCCCAAGGTTATATTTAGTCCATATATGTGCTAAAAACCTTAAGTATGCACATAAGGGTGCCTTATAAAGTATGAAGTATAAAGATTTTATAAACGCTGGTAAGTGCTTTGAAGAGGTTTCATAATGCATTTAATAATCCTCAGTTTTTTTTTTTCTATAAACCAACCATCTTCCATTTGTTCAGTATTGTTATTTAGAGTTGTGTAATTATAACTAACATGAACTCAGGCTGAGTTCACACAGTTTGGACAATCTGTGCTCTCACTTCACAGCAGTTGCCTTTCTAGCATATTTCATTTTATCTGTGTTTGGTGTGATGTTTGAATCAGTGTTTTGGATGTGTGTGTGTGTGTGTAAATAAGCTTGTTGAATATTTCACTTTTCATTTCATTTGTATTTATTGCTGCAGCTGTTCTGCGAGCTCATTATCTGTCTGTACATAAGAAGACATGCAGAGGGAAAGTGTTCCTGCTGGACGCCTCTAAACACGAGCAATAAACTCTTAGCTGTTCGTCTCAGCAGCGTTTTGGTTTAACAGCACAGCTCATGTCACTTTTATTGAACATGTGAAGGTGAGGTAGAGGTCCTGTAGATTTATTCACTCCTTGACTGACTATCAGAATTTAGCCCACCGCACTGCTGGAGTCTGATTGGTCAGAACATGTGGTTAATTTTCTATAACAGCAGCCCTGACAGTAATGCAGTACTACAGGTTTATATTAAATGTGCTCGTTCTAATACGTTAGTGTTTCAATGTTAAGAACTCATTCTCAGGGACTGCTAAGGTGGACACTTCACAGAAACAGCTTTTAAAAATGTGTAATTGTTGATTTTCTTTGAGGAGACATTTATTTTGCAGTTTTGGAAGAAGGCTCCAGTGTCTGTGCATTGTAACACTTAGGGGTTTTCCAAACTGGGAATGGTTTCAGGACTGGGGGCTTTGCGGTTTGTCTATAAATGAAGACCAGCTACATTTCGTTTCATCTTATTAACCTTTTTATTAAAAAAAAAAAAAGGGGGGTGTGTATGTGAGAAAAGGACTGTAGAGCTGTCATAGGTAAGGAATAAAACATGACGTGTTGTTATGGGAAATGATTTTGTGGAGTATGAAGCCAAAAAACCCTACTTGACAAAGCCAAAATGTATTTTTTTAAAAAGTCAGTTTAAACATATTCAAGAGTAAATATTTATAAAAGTAAAGATTTTTAACTGATAATCTGAGGAGCATTTAGGAAAGAGATTTAAAAGAGCAATTTGATGAAAAGACGACCTGCTGTTCCTGCCTAAATGTACTACTGTTGATTGGATGGAATATATCCAGTCACATCCAAGCCATGTTTTAAAGGGGACATACACCATACACTTTTCACTTATTTCCTTAGAAGCTTTTTTTAATTGGGGGGGGGGGGGGAAAGGTACTCCCCCTTTGGGGAGCATGGTATGAAAACCCTATAGGATTAAAACAGGCTGATTTTGCAGCTGTGCTTTTAAATATTAAATATGATTGGCTCTCCCTCTCTCGCACATGCGCTCTTTATTTGGCATATCACTACAGTGACGTGGCCGCTCTGATGGCTTCAGCCATCAAAGTTTCTAGGGAAGAATTACAGTAGTGGTTTCCTGTTGCCTT
>JAOTRR010000013.1:2723917-2734998 GCA_028570945.1 Gogo arcuatus | reverse complement strand
TGGTTTTGGAGTGGGGGTGGGGTGGAGTGGGGGTGGGGTGGGGTGGGGTAGGGGGAGGACACTCTTTTTGGTCAAAAGATAATCTTATCATCCAACAGCATAACATTCCTAAGCTCACACATGACAATCTATACCCTAGTTTATATTACTTTTGTGGTGCCTGTAAAATGTCAGTGTTAAGGTCTTTTGATACAAAAGTGGGTATTTTAATCTTGTAGCATCTCTCTAAAAACTTGACTTGAGTTTGTCATAATTACAGATACATGAAGTGAAAGTGTTTTTTAAAAAATATATATAAATACTCCCTTGTCTTTACAGTACCTGTTACCAGCCATTGTGCACATTAACCACCAGCCATTCCTCGAGCATGGAGATGGTCCTATTGTAAGTTTTCCATGTTTCAATTAGAAGTCCATAGTCATGTCAGTTTAGTTCTTCCAGGTCGTATAGTTTTTGTAAGTCAGAGAGACTGGGCTTATGATATTGAATGTTTTTCTCTTACGTTTATTCATTTTGACCAACAGTTTGTTTTTTTTTATGTGCGAGTGAGAATATAATTTAAGCCTAGGGCTGGGAGACTTGAGAGTAAGTTCCCATTGCCTCCTTTCTTGCCAGTCATCCAAATTATTCGTCCACGTGATCACTAGGCCAGAGGAACCCAATTCTGATCCTGAGCAGTCTGACTCCCAGCACACTTCTTAACCTAGTATTTAACTAGTGGGTTAAGTCCACCAAACTGCTGGACTATGGCTCTTCAGGATTGGAGTTGGACTCCCAGCAGTTATAAGCAGTTAGTTGTGGCAGGTTGGGTTGTTCTGTGCCAAACCTTTGTTCCCTGATCCCCTATTTCAGTGCCTGGTGCTGGCCCCCACTCGTGAGCTGGCTCAGCAGGTGCAGCAGGTTGCTGCAGAGTACGGACGAGCCTCTCGCCTAAAGTCCACCTGCATCTACGGAGGAGCTCCCAAAGGACCCCAGATTCGAGACCTTGAGAGAGGTGAAACAGCTACACGAGTTTCTATTTTGATAACCAAAATGTTTTAATTCTGCTTTGTTTTTTTGATTATGGCTGTACATAATATATTTGAACTGCAAAAATAAGTGCCACATAGTAGCATTGGTTTATTTATGCAATTATTGTCGCTCTCCCTCTAGGTGTTGAGATCTGCATTGCCACCCCCGGTCGTCTGATCGACTTCCTGGAAGCAGGAAAGACCAACCTGCGCCGTTGCACCTACCTGGTGCTGGATGAGGCTGACCGTATGCTGGACATGGGCTTTGAGCCACAGATCCGCAAAATTGTAGATCAGATCCGCGTAAGTGTGAAGTGCATGTGGCTTGAGCCTTCCATTTTATGTGAATTATTTTTGTTTGATAGTACAGAAAATGTCACATTGAATCTTGTTGTTGTTGTTGTTTCTCTCATCCATAGCCTGACAGGCAGACTCTGATGTGGAGCGCCACTTGGCCCAAAGAGGTGCGTCAGCTGGCTGAAGATTTCCTGAAGGAGTACGTTCAGATCAACGTCGGAGCTCTGCAGCTCAGTGCCAACCACAACATCCTGCAGATTGTTGACGTGTGTAATGATGGAGAGAAGGATGACAAGTAAGATTTTTTTTTTTTTAATGAAAAAAAAGGACAGTGCTTCTGAGATCCTGAAACAGCTGCATTTTACTCGAATAAATGTTTTCATGTTAGTTAAACAGTGACTAAATTGGAATAAATTTTTTTTTTTTTTTACCTCCATCAGACTAATCCGCTTGCTGGAGGAGATCATGAGTGAGAAGGAGAACAAGACCATCATCTTTGTAGAGACCAAAAGACGGTGTGATGAACTGACCCGGAGGATGAGGAGGGATGGGTAAGAGCAGATTTGATTTGGTTTACAAAAAAAAAAAAAAAAAAAAGTTAAGTTGCACATTTACCTGAAGTGTATTCATTCGGTCTCCTGGCTTTTAATCATGGAGTGTCATATGTTTATTTTTTTCCCCCCATGTATTCATTTCATTCAGTAATCACATTAGCCTTGCCTGTTAATTAACCGTTAAGAGATCAGTTTATTTGACTTCACTCATACTAGTTTATGGGTCAGCCTGTTTGAAAGAGTCCACAAGACTTACTCAGAGGGGATTTACTGAAGTCTGCACTGATTCTACTGCATTTCTAGAGAAAATAAATCCTAAGCATGATCATGTATATTATCCAGTTGCAACTGAACGATTGTATTAGCAATACAGATTGATAATCTGCTAATAATCAGATATCACAGACTTCAACAAGCATTTAGAATAAATGTTTAGACGTCTAGAAAATGTGTAGATTATGAGGGAAGAAATAACAATAACTAATAACTAGCAATTAAATAATTATGTTTGCATTGACATTGAGCCTAACATGAGAGTATTTTGTGTTACAGGTGGCCTGCTATGGGAATTCATGGCGATAAAAGTCAGCAGGAGAGAGACTGGGTCCTAAACGGTAAGTCATACAAATCAGTCTAAGTCCTTAGCATATGGTTATCAGCGTTCCTCAAGTAATCGTCCTTTTTCCCTTTAATAGAGTTCAAGTACGGTAAAGCGTGCATCCTCATTGCGACAGACGTGGCATCGCGCGGATTAGGTCAGTATTTCTCGAGATGGCCTTGTCTTTGTGTCGTCTCTCTTCCTTTTTTTCTTTAGACAAAACCCCAAGGAAAAAAAATTGTTTCACTTTTAAAGAAAGTGATTTTTGCTTTCTTTAACTTCTTCTCTATGCATTCTGAGTTTTTCTCACCTAAAGGTGCAGTCTTTGTGGCAGGGCCTAGGCATGACAAGCCCCAAGGCCGGCAGAGGGGGAAGGAGAAGTGGAAGTGAGCGACTGGCGGCCACCCAGTCGCTTAGAGAGGTGAAATTTACTAAAAGCAAAAAATGTCCGAGCTCAGCTCTGTGTGCCAGTAACCTTCAATAAGGCAGTGTGGCTAAGCCTTGGCTATGATAACTTAGTTTTAATAATTACACACCTGTTCTCTGTCCATGGATTATCTTTAACAAATACACGTTTTGGTAACGGTTGATCTAGCCATCTTTCTATCTCAAACTACCAATGAATTAAAGCTTGATGCTGTTTGTTTATACCTTGCATGCAGTGTTTAAGAGCGTTGTATGGCAAGTAGGCGCCTCTTTAAGATTTGGAAAGATCCTTCTCGATGCATGGAAGTTTACAAGCAATAATTAGAAGTTTAGTCACTTTGTTTCCTGACTCAAAGCGCTGGTGTTCATGGAATGGAGAGAGCAGTTTCTTCCTGTTTCTCAATTGGTAAGACTGGCACATGTATAAAGGGGCTCTGGGACACCTGTAGACAGTGGAGCAGAACGTTTGAATCTTAGAAAAAAAAAAACTCGAAAAGAGAGTAAATCGACAGCAATGACTATCCAATTCCACGATTGAAGTTCCTCCCTCGCCTGCATTTTTCATTCTTTTTGAAAAGTCATGTCGAGACCTGCCAACGAGAGACATTTTCTCAAGTGAACACTGGCTTCTGGGAGCATCTTGCCTAGACGAGACTGTGATGAGGGATTTTGCGGTCGCTCATTAATAACCTCAAACAGAGTTGGGGGGGGGAGGAAGCAACTAAGCAACACTGTTTTTCCCCCTTCGTTTTTGTACTTTTGGCTCTTTTGGGTCCCCTCACGTTAGCCACGGTCTGTTTGGTCTGGGCAAGACGGCAGTGTGGCCTTTATTAGCGAGCTTCTTATGAGTGTGCTGAAAGGGGGGAAAAAAACTTTAAAAAAGGACCTATAGAGCGAAAAAGCCAAGCCGAACGGTCCTGTGTGTGTCGGCACACGAGGAGGCAAGAGTGCGCATAGTGGCCCTACTGCGTTAGAAGCACCTGGATGTCACTTGACAATTTGTGGGGAGTTGGCTGCATTGGGAAAGGACTAGTGAATGCATACTCCTTAATGGTAAGACATTTATTCTCATGGTTTGATAAACAAAAAGAGGGAGGGAGGTGAATGGTGATTTTTAGGTCTGTTTTCTGTTTACTTTTTTTTTTTTTTTTTTTTTTTTTTTCCTTTAGTTTTGGGATTAAAGCAAATGGAGTGTGCATCCTTTCTCTCTTCCCATGGTAGTGTTCCCACTGAGACAGTTATGCTTTTATTTTATTTTATTTATATATATTTATATTTATTAATTTATTTATTTATTTTTGGTCCTAGGATTTGTGCCTTAACACTTTCCTGTTTTTTTTTCAGCCGAGCTAAGTATCCAGTAATTTCCTAATTTCTTTGCTGTCTTTGCTAACTTGTTTTCTCGGTGTGGCGGCTGTGGTGTGCAAAAAATTGTTGCCACATTCCCTTTTTTTGCCACACTGCAACGCTTTACAGATGTGGAGGATGTGAAATTTGTCATCAATTATGACTACCCTAACTCCTCTGAGGATTATATCCACCGAATCGGCCGCACGGCCCGCAGTCAGAAAACGGGCACGGCCTACACCTTCTTTACGCCCAACAACATGAAACAGGCCAGTGACCTGATCTCGGTCCTGCGCGAGGCCAACCAAGCCATCAATCCCAAACTGCTCCAGATGGCAGAGGACCGAGGAGGTAAAAACACTAAGTCATCAATTTTGCTTATATTGCAATATTATGATTATAATATTGAAATCACAATTTTGCTGAGTTTCTTGAGTAAGGAATAAAACATGACAGGGCATGCTGTTATAGGACAATAATCAACAATGGCGTGGTGTGATGCAGCTTGATGACAATTATTTCCCTGTGGTGGTTTTATTCCTCTTATACAGCAGCAATTTGTCAACAGTGACAATTTTTCATTTATTAATGAACACACATTGTTTTGTTTTTTTTAAACCAGTTATAGTTACATTTTTTTATGTTTTGGAACATCCATAAACCAAGGCTGTTCCTGTTAAGACAATATAATGTAAAACAACAAAATGCAGCTTGTCATGTAATTCTGTCCCACGATGGAAAACATACTGATGATTAAAAGGCACTGGCACTGGAGACTCCTTCCATAAATGTTTAAATAATTGTCTCCTTAAAGAAAACTTAAACATGTCAATGTTTATATGGTATTCTTTTGTTAAATAACACGTTTGAATCCATTTATTATCCTTAGATCATGTAGCTCGTCTGCAATACAAGTCCCTGTGAATATTTTTTTTTTGTTACTATAATGTAATGGAACGAGTGCAATAATATAAATCTGTGATTGGAAGTAGAGCCTGTAGAAAATTAATCACCACCTTCTGACAAAATCAGATTTGAGAATTTATCAGCACTGTGGTATAAGCCTTTATATATAATTGAGTTTCTTGGGATCCACTGCAGTAACGTGTTTGGTTAGTTGGCATTTACACAGCTGATGCAATAATGGAGAGAGCAGGACAAGGATTCTGCAGTTGCCTTTCGTTGATCTGTTTGCAGTTTAACTGACCGTGACTACTATTTTTTTCTTCTGCTTCTTCTTCTGCAGGTCGTTCCAGAGGCGGTCGGGGAAGCTACAAGGACGACCGTCGGGACCGCTATTCCAGTGGGGGTAGGAGAGATTTTGGTAGCTATAGGGATAGAGATGGTGACAGGGGATACAGTAGCGGCCCCAAAGCACAGAACGGCAATTACAGTGGAAGCGGCAACTACAACAAAAGTAACAGTGGTAGCAGTAACTACAGTAGCAACAGCTACAACAGTGGGGGAAACCCAAATGCTTTCGGAAACCAGAACTTCCAGAACCAGCCATTCCAGGGGAACCAGGTGCCAGCCCAGAATGGAATGAACCACCCTCCATTCCCCTTTAACCCCCCTCAACCCCCCCAACAGCCTCCACAGCCCATGGTGCCCTACCCCATGCCACCTGCTTTCCCCCAGTAGCCTAGAATCAGCCTACACACACACGCGCGCGCACACACACACACACACACACACATACACACACAGATACTGAAGTAACTGTTAGTCTTGTTTAAGATTTAATATTATTACTATTATCCTTTTGTATTGTTTATTTTGCTTAGTGAGGTTGGAGGTTTGCTTATTAGTGCATCCAACCAATCTTGAGTCCAAGTGATCTTGGTGGGGCTGAGAGACAGCTGCACATACTTCACCTTTTCTTCTGTCCTTGTTTTGTTACATTCCTCAGTAATTTATTTTTACTAGGTAATGTATATATATTTTTTTGATTTAGTGGATGTTCACCATGGTATGTTTACAAACTTTCATTTGAGGGCCATGCATGGACCCTCACAATAAAGAAGGAAAAAACCCAAAGGACTTCTGTGTTACTCTTTTATTGTTTTGATACTCTTCATTTACTCTCAAGATTAGCTCAATGTTAAGATGCCAGTTTTTAAGTCCAGGTCGACTCATTCGTATGTCACAAGTCCCTAAATCATGACCAACCTGATATCTGCATGTGGTCATGGGAGCAGGGAGAGCAGCTCTACTGTAGCATAGTTTGAGTAACTTTATCTAAATCTAATTGTCATGTGTTTGGTAAGCCAGTTCAAATACTGGCTAATTCAAAATTATACCTAGACAAGGTAGTCCCTCAAAACTGCAAAAAAGAAGACAGAATGGTAACTGAAGCCAACAGTCACTCTAAAGGAGTTACAGCATATAAGGGCTGAGATTGGAGTACAGGTGCACCAGACAACCATTTAAGAGCTCTGCATAAGTGAAGACTGTATGGGAGGGTGACTATAAGGAAACTATTGCTCAGGAAGAGCTGTATGAAATCACAAGCGTGACTCAGAGATGATGTGTTTTTTGGTGTGATGAGACCAAGAGGAAGATACTGTATTTTGGCAAGTTTCAAAGTACTGTGTGTGGTGCAAACATAATGCAGGCCATACCTCAGTTAACACCATCCCTACAGTGAAGTATGGTGGTGGCAGCATGAGGTATCTGGGATCCTCAGAACCTGGGCTTCCTGTCAAAACTGAAAGGAGAATGGCTGGAGCAAAATACAGGGGGATATTCCAAGAGAACTCACTTCAGCTTGGGAGGAACTTGACGTTTTGGGAGGACAATGGTTCCAAGCACAAGGCCAAAAGCAATGCAGGAGTGGTTAAAAACAAAAAGGTGAATGTGACAGTGGTCAAGTCAAAGTCGGTGTCTGAATCCCATCTACAATCCCATCAGCACTGTTTGAAAATCGCAGTCCACAAACAACATCCAACCAACCAGAAGAACACGGAGCAAATCTGCCAGGAAGAATGGGGGGAAATCTCACCCAAACAATGTGCAAAGCTGGTAGAAATTTACCCAAACATACTTAAAGCTGTTATTGCAGCAAAAGGTTGTTCTACCAAGTACAAGTCTGAAGGGGGTGCATACTTATGCAAGCAGCATTTTCTTTGCTGAAAAATAACCAATTCTGACTGAAAAATATTGGCTGGAACAATCTGTCTGAGCATTATTTGTAATCCAGACGAATCTGATCACTTTTAAAGAGGACGTGAATACATTTGCAGGACACTGTTATTGTTTTAATGTGACCAGAGCCATTTACTTCTGGTTTACTTCTAAGAAAAATGACGTCTGCGTCTTAGCTTTGGAATAAAAAATAAATCATGTTATAACAAATGCCACATTTTATAATATATAAACTTTTAAAGGACATATGAGTGATATATTAATAAGATTGGACTAACACTTGCTCACGACGCTGAAGTTTAGTAGTCGAGATTTCTCGTCCGCCTTAAAACGTTACCCAAGTGGCCGGTAGATGGCGGTATTTATTCACTGGAAGACGTAAATCACGTGATCCAGTGACGGCTCAACGGGTTAGGGACCTGCGTCACTGACCTGAGGGTCGTCAGTTCGAGCCCCAGCCCTGCCATCTTTGTGACATTGTGCATTGCAGTAGCATTATATTATTCTGGCTCTCTGAATATGACAGATGAGAACGCTGGGCTTATTATCAATTTATCAAACTATTTTATTTTTAACATTATCCTGTCTCCCCCCCCCCCCAATAAGTCACTTTGTTGTTTTAAACAGTTTAAATCAGTTGTTCTAATTAATGACTGAAAATAACAATTCCCACTTGCCACAATTATGACTAAGGATTAAAGATATAATTTCAGTTAGAAATTGTACACAAATGACAATGTAAAATAACTGAAAGGCTAATAAATGTATATTGATGATAGTTCCAAGAAAACAGCCGGGACTAACATGTATAAATAATAAAAGTCGCTTATCCGGAAGTCATCCAGTGCTTCCGGGTCGCGTAGAGGTCACTGTGTCCACGTGCAGTATTATGAAAATATTGTCAGTCAGTCAGTCAGGTTAAAAAGTTCAGTTTCTGGGCTCCCGCGTTCTGTAGCGTATTTAAGGGTGACATTAGAAAACATTTTCGTTGTATTATAATAGATAATATATGGGATGATGAATAAGACCAACTGTTATTAAACTAAGTAGACTCTAGAATGCTTACTTACTGTATTAGAAGGCGACTTTTTGTTTTCAGCCGTGTGAATTTTAACATTTTCCCTCCCCATGAGCTTCTACAGTTATATAAACATTACGGGATGAGCAGTGATGGAGGTTCTGATCCAGCCCGTGACATGTTGCAGCTGTTACAGAGGCGGTTCTTCATCCCTCAAGATCACCATCAGGCTGTGTCTTTATTCAAAGGCAAAACCTGTGCATATGGACCCTTAGGAGTGGATCTCAAGGGGAACTTGTTAGAGCAGTGGTGGTCATCAGTGGTCAGGTCAAGACCTCAGGTGTTTGGGATAAGCACCCTTCATGGAGTAGGAGATAAGGGTGCAGGAGAAGTTGAGGATCTTCTCAACAAAAGGGATTTGACTAAAGAGCAACTGGGTGAAAGAGTCGGTGAGCTTGTTCAACGGAGGCAACCTTTTCGGACCAGTCTCCTTCGAGGTGGGTGATATCATAGAAAAGTGAAGAAAAGGAGCCAGCCGTTCTCAACTCCAGTCCTGAAGACCCCCCAGTGCTCTGCAGGGGTTAAGGTTTTCCTGCTCCACACATACCTGCAGACAGAGGCATCACTTAACCAAACATCAGACATCATTTATTCGGTCACGTGATGATATACATAAATTCCCTGAAGCAGCTCCAAAACACTTTTTTGTCTTTACAGGTAACCGAATCCACTTGGCTGGTTTCGTTATGGAAGCATTTCCAGGATTTAGGCCAGAGGATGCAATAACATGATATATCCTTACATTCTGATCCACCTTGTCATACTGACCTGACCCAGCTCATAAAAAGTTTAATAATTAGGTGATGTGCAGGCAGAGAGGAAACCTTGAAGCTGGAGTTGCGAAATGGTGCTCTACACCTTTAAATTACATTCAGTGTAAATTGTAGGATTTATTCACCAAATATTTGAGGAAGAGAAATATTCAGTTTCCTCCATAATGTATTGTATGCACCTCAAAAGATCTCTCAAGCCTCTTTAATTGTTACCTCGACCAACTTTGTTGGAGGAGGTTATGTTTTCGCCTCTGTTTGTTTGCTTGTTTGTTTGTTTTGTTTGTTCCCAACGTAACTCAAAAAGTAGTGAACGGATTTTGATGACATTTTGAGGATAGCTGGGCCATGGGCCAAGGAACAATTGATTAGATTTTGACGCAAATCTGAATACGTGGCTTGGCGGAGGTATGCATTCTACCGAGTGCCATTCTAGTTATATATGTGTTACATTTTCTGTAAAGGTCTTTGTCAGCGGATTTTGTGAATTTTAGTGTGCTTCCTAAAAATCCTGTCCATGTCATGTCACCTATATGACAGTGATAAACTGTTATAAATCTATAACATGCCACAGTGCTGTTGAATTCTCGATTCTGATTGGTGAAAAGTTGTTAATTCATTTTCTATAACGGAAGCGCTGACAAAATTTCCTGCTGCAAGATTTGTAATAATGTGCTCACTGTTCTCGTTAATGTTATCGTTTCTGTAGTATCAATGTACACAGAGACTTGTATTTTGCCCGCACTACACGATCTAGCAAAGGAAACCATGTAACCGTTGCTATGGAGACGTTTATTTAATATTTATGGAAGGAGTCTCCAGTGTCAATGCTTTGTAACATTTTCTGAAATGGTAGAATCTTCAGGAGGAGTGAGCACTTTCTGCTTTCTCAGAAACACAACAGTCAACTTCTGGGTGGTTAGAGTAATTCTGCTTTGCGTCAGGTCACATCACACTACTCTGTGGTGGATGGTTTTCCTATAACGATGCACCAAGTCGTTTTTCATTCTGAAAATTTGCATGAGATCACATGACCAAATGTGTGCAGGCTGTCAACATGAGTTCAGATGTCACATCTAGGACACTGAAATCGTGGGGAAATATTGAACACTTCTTACTGCGGTTTACAGAATGCAGGAGCTCAGGTTCTTGAAATTCATTAAGCTCATGGTTTAAATGATTTGTCCCTTTGCTTTGGGATCGGCAGGTGCTTTGGTGCAGTACGTCCCGTCCCTGGAGCTCGTGAACAGGAAGTTGCCGTTCGGTCTGGCTGAAACTGGTCTGTGTTACCGGCCTGAAGACGACGACTCGGATGCAATCGGTTGGTGAGGTTTCAGTTTTACACTTTTACCTTGAACAACCTTGATTTATAATATTAACGTATGAACCTACCAAGGATAATGAATAGAAAATATTTATATATATTTTTTAATTATTATGTATTGATTTTTGTAAGTTCAAAAGTACAAGCTTTAAAAATGGTGTTATTGTATACGTAATAGTAGAAAGTACCTTTTTACAATTTAGAGCATGAAACATTAAACATCACCATGGGCCAAGAAATAAAATTAAGATTGCAGATCTTGAAGAACATTAAAATTGATGCTAAAATTAGAGTTTTGACTCCTCACCCATATTTATGTCAATTGTATGTTTCTGTGTATTTTTGCATCTTGAAAAAGTACAATATATTCTTTCTTTGCCCTGGATATACTTGACATTGTATTTACATCTGTATATTTTGTTTATATGTTAATATTTAACAATTATTAGCCGAAAGTGAAGTGAATATCGGTGATTAGTATAAATACACAGGTGATGATAGAAAATCGCGCGCTCTGATTGGTCGAGAAATTC
>JAOTRR010000013.1:2685143-2698374 GCA_028570945.1 Gogo arcuatus | reverse complement strand
ATACAGAAAAACCTATGAATGAGTAGGTGTGTCCAAACATTTGACTGGTACTGTAGCTTAAATTAATTTTCCCCAACAGTTGGACAGTTTAGTTGAGTCTCCCAATGCAAGACAACTGGGATATCCTTCTAATATGCTTCATCCAATACACATTTAAGCTAAACACTCAAATCATGTCAAACTACACCTAGTCTACCTGCCTGCTCCATATATACATGAGCTAATCCATACCCACTACTGGTGACATTACACTTCCAGCATTTATCAGATATCCTGAATGACTGAAGGAAGTACTTTTTAGTCTCCTTCAAAATGATCATGGCAGTTCAGTAGGTCAGGGTCTAAGAATACAGTCAAGCTAAAACCCAATTAGAGAGAAATTGGTAAGATAGCACTTTATTGATTTCAAGGGGAAATTAGAGTGTTCCAGCAGAATACATAAAAGTAAGAAAATGTTGAAAAATATTTCAATATACATCTATAGCTATGCTAAGGTGCAGGAAGTACAGTATGTTGTGTAGTACAAGAAAAAACAAGGGACTTTTTTTTTTTTTTTTTTTTGTGCCTTGGTGGCTAGATGTTTGTCCATGCATCTGTCCGAGAGTTTTGTAGCATTGTAACCAGCAGATGATTTGATTAGTTTTGGAATTGATCCACAAATAGTTTTTCTTCAATAGCTCCTTCCTATATTTTAAGGGTATTTCAATACAAATTAGTCGCAAGAAGGATTAAAAGTGGAGGAATCCATGTCAATGTATAGAGTCTGTTTGAAGACAGCCAAGGGAAGTTCATTTCATGACCTGTGTGTCAGGGCTGAGAAGAGTCTTGTTGCATGTCTTCTATGTTAATTAAATTTTAAAAATGAAACTTATGTACCTTGAGGGATGGTGGGTCCAGTCGAGCCATGCTCGAGATTTGAAGGAGCATGGTGCGGAGTGGGGGTGTGATAAGCCCTTTCAGGTAGGTGGGGCTCCATTTTTGGCTCTGTAGGCAAGCATCAGTGTCTTAAATGTGATGTGGGCAGCTAGAGGAACCCAGTGGAGAGAATGTAGCAATGGAGTGATGTGGGAGATCTTGGGGAGATTGAAAACAAGTCTTGCAGATTCATTCTGGATCAATTACAAGGGTCAGATGGCATGCAGGAGCAAGTTGCAGTAGACCAGTCTCAAGATGACAAAGGACTGAACAAGCACCTGAGAGGCATCCTTGGATAGAAATGTCCAGATCCTCCTGATATAAAGCAGAAACCTGCATGGCTGATTCTGGTTACCAGTGCAATTGGAGAAGGATAGTTGATTATCCAGAATTATCCCAAGGATGTTTCCGTTGTCACATGGGGTGATCTTGACATGGGGTTGCATCTTCATGGATATACAGCAGCTCAGTCTTGTTGGGGTTTATTTTCAGATGTTATGCTGCCATGTTTGCCATGGCATACAGAGATCAGAGCAGAAACAGGAGTGTCTGAAGGAGGAAAGGAGAGAATGAGTGAGGTATCATCAGCATAGCCATGGTATGAAGACCCATGTGTGGACCTCACAAATACCCCTTTTTGACCAACAGGGAACAGGTTCCGTTCTTGGTCACACATCAAATTTTGAACCGTTTGGAGCATTTCGACCAAAAATAAACTGGTTTGGAACCTGAAAAGTTGGTTCCCAGCTGGAACCAAAATATAGCTGGTTTTTCCAGCATGAACCATGACGACATCAGTGGGCGTGTCATTAATTTGTAGAGGAAGTGGAGCACTGCAACGCAGAACACAACGGAAAAGGATACATCTTCAGAAAAAAATGGACTGAAAACAAATATTTGCAATAACAAAACAAAAGCTCAGAGGTAATCAATGTGCACCGCCATCTTGCCACTACAGTTTACTCCCGTTGTGTATTATGCAACGCCCCCGTTCATGATGCAACCTTGATTGCAACGGTTCAGCTCAAAACTGGTGAAAACATGAACCGGTTTGCTAACTGGCACCAAGGTTCAAAGAATCCTGAACGGAACGGGTTCAAGAACCCGTTCCCTGTTGGTCGAAAAGGGGTTTGAGAGGATGAAGTACTGAGCCTTGTTGGACACTAGCGGAGTCTTCATGCCACCTCATATGACCCTTTTTCCAAGTAGGAAGCAAACCACTGCCATGCTGTGCCACTAATAGCAAGGCTCATGAGGATGAACAGACCATGTCGAAGGCTATCGAGAGGCCAAGGAGGATGAGGAACAGTAACAGTTTGGCTGATCTAGTGGCATAAGGCTTTTCAGTGACAGCCACAAGGTTCATTTCTGTTGAGTATGCTGTTGTGAAAACAGACTGGTTAGGATATTGGAGGTCATTCTGGATAAGAAAAAGAGACAATTGATTATATATAGCATGTTCAGGAATTTTAGAAAGAAAAACGTTACAGTGGTCAGTAGTTGCTGATGTCTGAGGAGTCTAGTGTGGGCATATTTTGCAGGATGGGCAGAGGGTAGAGAAGTTGAAGAGAGGAAAGTCTAGTGTCAGGAAAAGGAGTCAGGGTGTGGTAGGAGTTGGGGAAAGGTTATGAGCAGTTGGTCATAGGGAGGGCAGGGAGGGCAAGCGTGAAGGATACTGACAGGGTAGAGATAAAGGCTGTCCATCCCACCTAGAGAGAGGGACAATTACACCCTCTTGAATGTCTACGGTACTGTTTCCTTTTCTCTCTATTTTCATTTGTTTACACATTCTGTAACACAAGCTTTGGCGATACACCCATGACACTGTTTGCTATGCCAGTAAGTCAGCTTGTACCTGAACTATCATTAAAGTTCTAACTCGCAAATTCTGTTGCTCCATTCGTTGCTTGTTTTTTAACCTTCATGTATCTAATTTGTAACATTTTTATAAACTTCTAGCCCCTATGATACAATGTTAAAGTGCTATAAACTAAACTGTGTTGCTTTTAACTTGTTACTGAAACTTACTTTTCTTTTCTTTTTTAGTGTGGGGTTTGTCCATGTACCATGTCTGAGAGACCATTCAGTAATTACTGCACTACCACACTTGAATGACTTACATGTCATTCTTGGTGTGTGTGTGTGCGCGCATTTTTACCTTCACTGACTGTCTCACTTTTCTGGTTTCCCTCCCAGAATTCTACCATAGATCTTTATCATGGTGTCCTAAGACACATTTTACACATTCCACAATGTACATGTAGATGCCAAGATGATTTCTGGGCCTGAGGCAAACCTACTTACACACACAAACTCTCACACTCTTGATACGATGAATATGCAACAACACAGATGGGATAATTTTCTGATGCATGAAATATGGTTTTGGAATACAAAAGACTATTTTGTACTTTGAAAATAGAAAAATATACACAGAACATAGAAAAATAAAATCAGTATGTAATGTAATCGTGAATTAGACGTCTCTTTGAGCCGGCTCTTTTAGGTGAACATTGGAAGCTGACTCACATATCTAAAGAGCCACAATATACTCATCAGCATCTGAGGTTTTTTTACGTAGTTCTGGCGAGAATCTTGACATGTATTTAATTCTCTTCTGTGTGAGGGAGGCAGCATGGATTCCCTTCTAATTATTATAAAAATGTATGTTGTGTATTGGGGATAAATGTTAATCAGGATAAAAGTACAAGGGATTCTACCTTTAATGAACTTTAAGTGCAAATATAGCTAGTATAATAACATTATTGCAGGAATACTTACCATAGTTGAAAGCAAACATGTAGCATGGGCAGCATGGTGGCACAGCAGGTAGTACTGCCATCTCACAGCGCCATAGGTTCAATCCTGAGCTTGGGTTACTGTCTGTGCGGAGTTTCTGTGCATGTTCTCCGTGTCCATGTGGGTTTTCTCCTGGTTCTCCGATTTCCTGCACCTCCCAAAAACATGCTGTTAGATGAACTGGTGATTCTAAATTGCTCCTAGGTGTGAATGTGTGTATGCACGGTGCCTTGTGATAGACTGGCAGCCCATGCAAGGTGTATTCCCCCTTCACACCCAGTATTTCCCGGAATGCGCCGCAACTCTGACCAAGATAAAGTGGTTACTGAAGATGAATGAATAAATGAATGACTATATAGTACCTTGGGTTTTTTTTTTTTTTTTTTTACATTTATTTAAATAGATTTCCAGTGTCCTTTATTAATCATACTGTTAGCTAGCTTGTGAACTGAATGCTAGCAAGAAAAGTGAAGTTGCTAAAATCTTGTAGCTATATACTAAGTTTTCATCAGACCACCAGTGTGATTTCTAAAGGATACCTAGCATTAGCGTTAGCTATCATCCACCAGAATACAGTACGAACATTACATTTATTCACAAAAACAAACATTTCTGTTTTTTTCAAGTACCAAATGCTATATTTTACGTTGATACATTTTGGCTACAGTATTTTGTGATGCATTTTCAGACATTTACGTTTGGGCTATTTTGTATTCATGATCAAAAGTACATTTTGTTGTAGTATTTTCCACCAATCCCTGTCTGTTTTTTCTGTAAAGCTGCTTTGCGACAATTCTGTTGTTAAAAGCGCTATATAAATAAACTTGACTTGACTTGACTTGACTTGTTTGAATGTGCGGCTCCTTCAGCTGCTAAAAACTTTTCATTCATTCATCTTTAGTAACCGCTTTATCCTGGTCAGGGTTGCAGTGGAGACCGAGTCAACGCAAGGCAGAAATTTACCCTGGATGGAATGCAGGGCACCATGTATGCACACATTCACACACTTACTCACACTTTGGGGCAATTTAGCATAACTAACTAACTTACTTTTTCTGACATATTAAAATATTGAAATTATAAAATATTGACATGATTTACGTGGGTGTCAGATTAACAACTGAGAATGTTGCAACCGAAGAATAGAAGACACTCTCAGATAGAAGACACACCCTAAGATGGCATCGTTCAAACATACACACTCCTTCGCTATCATGGTAACAGCATGTCACGAATGCTTTTGAACAAATACTTCATTTAGAAATGCTGGCAATGAAAAATGGAGGAATGAAAGCAGGCCACTACTTAACCGAACTCAGTGGGAATCCAAAAAAGAATAAAGCTCATTGATCCTTACTAGCTTTAACAGTGTTAGCTTTTCTGGCTGAAGTGTTTATCAGCTATCTTAATGGAGGGTCCAAGGAGCTCTGACTACCACGATGAGCTCATGGTTAAGACATGAATAAAAGTGAATGGGCATCTTTTTGCAACTGGTTGATTCTGTAATGACCAAAATATATTTAAAAAAAAAAGAACATACATTTGGTTCCTTTTTGTGTGTTGCATTGGATGGTGTGTAATTATTAATGGATGCCAACAATAGGTTGGGTTTAGGTTTAGCTTTTTTTTTTCTTTTTAAACAGTTTCTGCATGGTCCAGGTCTAGAGACTCTGAGTAACCAGAAAACTTGTAAACCTGACTAGAATATTTAATCTGTAAATCCTTTTGGGTATTTCACATAACTTGTATTAACCTTGTTTCATAAAGATTTATGGAAGGAGTCTCCAGTGCTTTGTAACATGGGAGATGGGAGATCTTCATGACCGAGGTGTTTACGCATTCCAGTTTCTCTGTAACATGAAAAGGTTTTTTTTTTTTTGTCTTATTAAATTCCAGCCATGGAGGGGGAGGGAATGGTGAGGGAAAGGCTTGTTTTAGGTGCTATAACATAAGTCATAACTTGAACTACCTTGTTTCATGGATGTTCCACAAAATTAAATGTTACTGTAAGCTGTTAAAAAAGTATGACCTGTTATTCTTTAATTAACAAAAAGCACTGTAATTATTGGCAAATTGGGACACTTTGGGACATGGTGTTATTGCAGAACCCACTTCGCGTCCGGCTGCATCACACCTCCCCATTCAAGATTTCATGTCTACATTTATTTCCTGTATATGCTTAGTCATATTGGATAAAAAATAAAAAGAGCAAATTAATTAATGTTTTGTAATGGTCTGCAGTTGTTTAATGTTTTTATTTCTGTTTTATATCATGCCTAGAGTCACATACCTTCACTGGATAAGGCAAAAGACAGGAGGAGTTTTGATTTAAACTGTAATTTGCAAATGGTGTTTTAATACTCGTGTTATTTTTTTATTTTTAGAACTTAGGAAGTAATAATTCAACTTGGTTGGATTCTAAGGGGGCGGGTACAAGTACATTTTCACCCCTGCGCACACCCCATAAGTATTTTTACTTCTACATGACTAACATGAATATTTAGTTGAATGGATATTTAGTTACGTGTGGATTAAACGTCATCAATAGAAACAGTAATGGGATCAAATTCTGAGCTCAGAGGATGATTATGGTTTGAAAGGCAAATTCCTGGCACACTCCCGTACAGTATGGATGGAGTTGGAGAGATAGCGAGGAAGGGAGTGAGAGGAAAAGAGAGATGGGTTGTGACTCACCCTCACACACCCAGATGAGTGGGAGCGTTAGAAATGCAGGCTTTCTGCCACGGCCCAGCTGAAAGAAAGTGGCTGTGCCACATTCCAGAGCATAAGCCGCCCTACATTTTACCTTTACTAGAAATGCATATATTGTATCTAGGCGACATTAAAGCATTAAAAAAAAAAAACACCCTTGTGTTCTTTAAAATCACAGAAAAAAAGGTAATCAAAAATTCCTGAGGTTTTAGATAGTCTTAGGTAGGTTTGCTGAACTTCCTGCTTTAAAAAAGAGGTAAAGGAAATTTTTTTCCCCCCCAGTGTTTTAAGGTCTTTAGGAACAGGCCTACTTACAACTGTACAAACACTGCTAAAACAATAAAAAATTATATTGCTCAATATTGGAATGAGTTATTTGTCTCCAGTTTAGGTTTACTTTCAATTTGAAATGACCTGAAAATAGTTTTTTCTGTAACATCATAAGCCTAAAATCCTTTACATGTATAAAATATGTCTATTCATCTTCAGTAACTGCCTTATCCTGGTCAGGGTTGCAGTGCCTATCCTGGGAATGCTAGTCTATCACAGGGCACCTTGGACATACACATTCACACACACATACACTATGGCCAATTTAGCATAGCCAATCCACCACCAGCTTGTTTTCAGGGAGGTTGGAGGAAACAGGAGAACCCGGAAGATCCCCAGAGCAACATGGGGAGAACACATGCACTCGGTCATTTATGAAATTATCCAGTCAGCCAATCATGTGGCAACAGTACAGTGCATACAGTCACGCAGATACAGGTCAAGAGCTTCTGTTAATGTTCACATCAAACATCATAATGGAGAAAATGTGATCTTGCGACATCGATCACAGCATGGTTGTTGGTGCGGCCAGAAACACCTTGTTGATGAGAAAGGTCAGAGGAAAATGGGCAGACTGTTTTGAGCAGGGAGGATGGGTATGGTAAATCAAATAACCACTCTTTACAACTGTGGTGAGCAGAAAAGCATCTCTGTGCAACAACCAAATACTTGAGGCTACAGTGGGCTCTGAAACTGGAAAACATGATCTGGTCTTTTTCCAATCTTTTTCCACGCAGTTTGATTGTATATATAGTTGCAGTCCGAAGTTTATATACACGGACATGAATGTCATGGTAATATTGGGCTTTCAATGCTTTCATTGAACTGTTCTTTTTCTGTGGCAGAATGATTGTACAACATACATCTTTAATATAAAAAAAAACAAGAATTTAGTGCACAAGTTTTAATTTAACACGTTTTCTAAAATGAGCACAGGGTCAAAATGATATAAAATTATACATACACATTATACGTCTTGGAGCCGTTTCTAAACATTGGCAGATTCCAAGATCATCAGTTCAAACAACTGTACATAAGTACATACTATTGAGAGATGTAGCCACTTTGCCAAGCCACTTTGCTGGAAGAAGACCCAAACTGTTACCCTCAGCTGAACAACCCAGGAACAACCAAGGCACAGGGCTGCCATGAACTGGAAGCTGCTAGAACACTGTGTACACTCAAGCGACTGTTTTTTTGGTTTCAGGGTTTTACGTAACCATGAACTGAGAGGCTGCCATCCAAGAAAGAAGCCCCTGCTCCAAAATCAACAGCTTCAAGCTTGACTAAAGTTTGCAGCTGACCACATGGACAAAGAAAAAGCCTTCTGGAGGAAAGTTTTACGGTCAGATAAGACAAAGATTCAGTTGTTTGGCCACAGTGACCAGAGGTACAGAGGAACACTCTACCAACTGTTCAGCATGGTGGTGGTAGCATCATGCTCTGGAGCTGTTTTGCTGCCAGTGGAACGGGTGCATTGCACAAAGTGGATGGAATAATGAAGAAGGAGGACTATAGCATAACCTCAATCCATCAGAAAGTTGGACAAAATTGGGAGTTCCAATAGGACAGTGACCCCAAACACATCAAAGCTGGTTGTGGAATGGATAAGCCAGACTAACATTAAGCTTAAAACAAGTCCTGACCTCAACCCTATCCAAAATATGTCAACTGTGATTAAAAATCAGGTACGTGCCAGGAAACATACATTTAATTGAACTCTACCTATTTTGCCAAGAAAATATCCAACCAGAATTCTGCCAGAAGCTTGTTGATGGCTACCAAAAGCATCTGGTCAAGGGGAAACTTGCTAAGGGACATTTAACAAAATATTAGGTGTGCTGTATGTATGTTTTTGATCCTGTATGTATAATTTTGAATCTGTGTTAACTTCAGAACCCAAAATAAATTAAAACCTGTGCACCCAATTCTTGTTTTTTTTTTTTCTGTTGAAGATGTATGTTGTACAATCAACAAGCTCATATTGCCATGACATTCATGTCCGTGTATGTAAACCTCTGACTGTAACCGTGTATAGCCTGTAAATTAGCTAAGTTAAACAACATATTGCAGCTGATGTTATAATTTGAAGCAGCCCCAATTGAGAGTTCTTTAGATGTTTAATGGCTATAGTTTTTTTTAAATAAGGGTCTATGTGGAACCTTTTCTGAAATGGAAACCCTTTATAGGGTTCTACATACAATCCTTAACAGGACACAAAAAGGAATCCTGTAGGTTCGAAATTATTAGCACAGTCATCAGAATGAGGACATGCAAGCAACATAGGTTTTGGCATTTTAAGCACATTTTCAGAAGGCATTCTGTGTTGGCCCATATTGTGAATGTATGACAAACTTCTGTGTATGTGTGTGTATGTGTATGAGAGAAATGGGAGCGTAGAACAGGTCTACCCGGTCCCTCGGTACGCCTGGGTGTTGTCCGACACCTGTTCCTCAGGGCGGAGCAGAGACAAGCAAACATCTCCATCTTTTAACAGTTTGCGACACTTCAGGAGACACACACCACCAGAGACGCACAGAGTGTGTGTGTGTATGCATGTGTGATTGAGACGAGACATAGACACCGCACAGAAGAAGCCTAACAGTGTACGAGGAGGATTTAAGACCAGCTGAGAGGCTGAGAGAAATATACACATCTGCACACAGGTGACTTTTCACCTCACCCCGAACCTGCAGGATGTTTAAGAAGAAAGATACGGGCGTCAAGGATGGCACCAAGGACAGCAGCACCCTCAAGGCATCGTCCAAGATGACCAAGTGAGTGTGTTAGTGAGTGCGAGTTAGTGGATGATTTTGAGGAGGTGTTTGTAACCGGAGCTCAGGTGGAGGCTAAAGTCGGTCAGCTCCAGGCTGCTGAGGTCTATATCATATCATGGCTTTCACGTTGGGAGAGTGTGACATGGATGGGATCATCTAACCTGTTCTTAAACTTTGCGCAATTCTGCTTAGATATTCCATGTAGAGGTTTTGAAATATTTCTCTCGGCACACCAATTAAACCCAGTTCTAAAGTAGAGAATGTATGTTAGTTGGATGGTATCTGGGGGGGAAAACATGCTGACTTCTTGAGCTGTCAAATTCCAGATGATATTTGATAGGTTAGACTTGAGTACGGGTGTCAGACATCAGTCCTGGAGGGCGACAGTACTGTCTCACAATAAGTTCTCATTTATCACCTGATTCGACTCAGTGACAAATTACCAGACACCTACATGGGCAGGATTATGATGTTTTGCTTGTGCAGCTTGACATGTCCTGTTTTACAGAGCACAAGATCAGGTCTCGTCTGTGGATATAACTCTTAATTGCAATGTGCGTAAGACAGACAAAAGTTAATTCCAGATTAACACTCAGAGATAATTAATGAAAAGATTTCCAATGCATGACCCTTGATGAGCGATGAGTTACCTGGTCTTCCCACTGTACCTTTACGGAGGTGGTGGTGTAAGCATTAGCCTACTTTGCTTTGTAAACATACCCTTTAGAGACTCATGGGCTCAAGGTAGCATCTGTCATGACTAATCCATTCGTTCCTCCTATGGGTGTTGGCCCAGTCACGGGTGGTGCAAATCTGATTGTTCCAGAGGAACTTGCTTCTTCAGTTTGCAACACAGAGCAAATATTTTCCTGGCTTCCTGATGCACTGGAGGCCTTCATGTTTTCCTTGTTTGGGTTGAGAAAAACCATGGCTCCAAGGGATTTTATAATTACAATTAGTGTAACACAGAACCCTGAAGGTCAGTGTTGACTTTGTGCCAATAAGTGGTTGACACGGCAATAGCATGACATGTAGGTATGGGATATGGGTGTCCAAGCTGTGACCATAGATGAGACACATTTCACGCACTCCAACAGGAGGAGCTAATATCGTCATGTGGTTGTTATATGACAATGTCCAAAAGAACAAACCAAGCGGGACATTCAGTCTGTGGGTAGCAAATTAAGGCAAATGGGTCTAGAATGGTGAAATGTCTCATTTTTGTCTTTCCAAGATCATTTTTTGTTACTCCAAGTAATTAATCATGTAACCATGATGGAAAACAGAATTCAGAAAACAGAAAAAAAAGGTTACAAACAAAACACGATTATACAGTATCAAGGCATTGAAAATGACCTGGATGACTGAAACCCTTGACATTTTCCTTAAAGAATTTGCCCTATTTTATCCGTAAAATGCCAGAATAAAAGGACTGCGGTGCTTGACAGTTGTGTATCACCGCAAATATATTCAGTTAGTGTTCAGTGTTCACTAATTAACACATTAGTGTAGTGTTCAGACACACCTCTTGTGTAACCAATTTAAATAACTTCACTGAATATGTACGGAAGCCAGTGAAAATATGTAAAGCTGCCAAGAAAATCAATCAACGTCGACTGTTTTCCATTAACAATTCAGAGTTTTTACAGTTCACAGGTTTTACAAGTGTATTTAAAGATCAAATAGAACAGTTCAAAATGGTACTCCAAAGCTTTATAGGGATTTAATTGCAGCTTAATTGTGTTGACCATGTTTGACATTCTCCGAGCCGGTGTAGTTCCTTGGGCTTCTGAGAACTTGGGGTTTTCCCTCAGATCTGTGTCCAAGGGAGGAACCTGCCAGGGTGGGTACAGAAGAGAGGCAAGGGCCCGTGACAAGAGGGCAGTGGAACATTGTTAGCATTGTTGAGAAGGAACAAAACCAGCTTAGGCAATGAATGGGAAGATGATTACAGCACTGTTTGGTCTCGGTTTATTCTACTGGGCTTTGATTGCTGGTGTTTTCTGAGAGGTTTGGTTTAGGGTGAGGGTGTGTATGTAAAGGTATTTGTCAGGCCAAAAATATCACGCATTATCATGTTTTCAGCTTTAGCGCACTACCTTAGCTCACCTAAACCACACAATGCAAAGTACAGCTAGTTGAAGTGTACGTTAAGATAGCAACAAAGTGGTGGCCTATAGCTCTTTTAGCAATAAAAATAGTTCAGAGAGAGAGAGAGAGAGAGATAGAGAGAGAGAGAGGGGTGAGGGGTGAGAGGTGAGAGAGAGTTAGACTGAGAGATAGAGAGATAGAGACTGGGATTGAGAGACAGATACAGACTGATAGAGCTATTACAGAGAAAGTGCAGGGGGAAGTTGTGGAATGATAGACACTCCTTGAATTCACAGAACCCAGATATCTGTAGTCTCATCATCCCCACACCGAAACTGCACATACCAGCTTAACATGTCAGCATTAATGCCAAACCTGTTAGATCCCTCATCTTGTTCTACCACTTTACCACATACACGACACCTATATGTTAAGCCGGAAGACCACAAAATCTTCCACTTCCTATTATGAACATTAAATTAACAAATCATCACTTTATTAAACATACTTACCTTGCTGGTCTATCTTGTAGATGTAAGGACAGAGACTATAGCAATATTGTTCACTTCCTGTTTCTGATTGTGTAACACCCGTTCATGTGTCCGTGCTGCTTCTGTCACATCCTCACTACGGGATCCTGGACAATCAGGAACTGTGTTGTCCTGTTATGTCCACAAACAGATGTATTATGTCTTTACACATGCTATTTGCTGGAGGAAATTCCCAGTAGAGCAATGTCTCTGCCTTTTTCGAGACAGATCGAGCCAGCGAGTCCTGATTTCCTGAAGTGACAGTGGTTCAAGTTCACAACGTGATCATATGACATAACCATTCTTTCTTTTGACTTCTTTGGCTGGATAAAGCTGGCAGCAGGCAACATTTTGCAATGTTACAGTGACAATTCTGATGACTATTTAAAAGCACAAATGCTGCTTGATTACCCAAGGATGAATTCTAACCGTGAGCTTTGACCCTGATTCCTACAGGTCTCAGGTGAATGACCTGACCTTACTGATCGCACGCATGCAGAAGAATGCTGACGTAGTAGAAAAAGACGTGCTGAGGGCTGAAGACCTGCTGGTCATTGTGAGTCTACATTTATCTCTATCTCTCTCGTTCTCTACCTTCATCTGTTTCTTATAAGGACATAACTCAACTGCACTGTCACTATGGATGGATCCAAAATGGCTCTAGAAGATGTGAACAGAGCAAGAGCCAGTGCTGTTTACAAAGACTAACTGTCATTAACTGTCATTTTTGCCTTGGTATCTCTTTCAGGATGCAGAAAATGACAAGAGGAACCTTCCATTTAAACACCAGAAGGAGAATTCCGAGTGCCTGTCAGAGGCTGAAGGGCTCCTCAAGGATCTCTTCCTGGATTTGGACAAAGCCAAGAAAATGAAACACCCACAGACAACAGAGATCGAGAAAGAGTGAGTACACAAACAGCAAGTGATAGTTGCCCAAAATGAAAATGACAATTTTTCCACAAGATGTGTTTAGAAAATCTGTCTCACCTAAATCTTTTTTTTTTTTTTGAAATATGTTCCTCAAACTGCATCCAGGTATTCAGTAGTGTCACATAGACATTCCTTGTACGTAAATTA
>JAOTRR010000013.1:2614757-2627967 GCA_028570945.1 Gogo arcuatus | reverse complement strand
TGCTGATTTAAGAAAAAATTGAAGTGGTCTCTTAATTTTTTCCAGAGCTGTATATTCCAGACATATAAAGTGGTTGCAGTTGCAGATTTGCATATCATAGAAAAGTCGACTCCTCGAGTACCCTTCTAGTGTTTTTATTGTGTGTGTTTGTAACAATCTCCCAACTGTCAACACTACGTAGTAATTACGAGGTCGATGACATGTCAGAAGCTCATTATTGTAATTAAGATGTAAACGTAGTATTTTTAGAATCTAAATTAAAATTCCACTGTGTGAGTGGGGAAAAAACTGCTAAAGGTTGCTTTCATTCTTTTTTTCTTTTTTTTTGCCCCAGAAAAAGTGCTGGCTGGAGCAATACATGTGCTGATATGGGGGGGGGGGGGAGAGAATCACTTGATTTTTATACACTGTAACCATAACGACACTCTTACTAGTATCAGCTATCTGGCCACAGTGGGACGACGCATGGCGTACCGTACCGGTGTGTCAAAAATAGACAAGATGTTATTTCTAGTTATATTGCAATGCAGGAATATAGGCAATGCAGTATTTTCATTTCAGTGTCATAAACCTCGTCATATTTAATCACTAGTGTATTGGTGTTGTTTTCTGACTTGCCACCTGAACTGCAACCTGATCTCTCTTTCCACTCCTTTTTTTTTTTTTTTTTCCTTCTTAAATACAGAAGGGAAACCATTCAAACTCTGTGTGTATGTATGTGTGCGGTTTCCTCTTTGTGTTCCCTTGCTGGAGTCGACTCGTTTTGAAAGCCACCCAAAGCCAAAACCTTTTTCATAGAAACCTCATGCTCATGAGCTTTCATATGATGTCATGCTGAGTCAGATGAAGACGCACCCGTGCACGCGCGTGCACACACACACACACACACACACACACACACACGTCTGCACTCGATGCACAATAACACAGCACTTTATCTCTGATGGCTGAAGAAATGAAGTTTGTTCCCTGTATTTTGTACCATGTAGTTTATATTTTATAAACCTGTGAGATAATATAATGATGGCCTAATAAATGCAAAAGCAGTGATGGAAAAACAGGTTCGCTCTGAAATGAAACTGTAATATCCATACTGTAATGTTAATATTATGTTTATTTCACCAGTGATCTGTTTAAACTTGCAGGTCTGTTACCTGCTGTCTCATGTCAGGTCATGTGATCACGCCGGCCTCAACTGTAAAAGTATGCGTCCATTCCAGAGTTGTTATAGTTTTTGAAATTTTCGTTACTTTTTATTTTTTAGTATTTCAGTTTGTTTGTTTTTTAATTTCAGTTTAGTTGTAGTTTTATTTTGAGGAATTGACTAGTTTTAGTTTAATTTTTATTTGGTTTTAGTTTTTCAGGTATTGCACAGCCATAGATATCCCATTTTGTATATTGTGGTGTTGACTGTATTGATGAAAATACAGTAGGTGTTTTAACACGGAAATAACGCTTAGCAGTAATGAAAATATGTGAGAGAGAGAGAGGGTTTGTGATCACTTGGAACACGTGAAACAGGAGTTTCTGCTAGCATGTTTTTCATATGTTTATAGCCAACATGAAAGAAATCGGTGCTTTCTCAACTAAATGAAACTGGATATTATGACAGGTGAGACTACCATGTGTTTTATCATCGGCCTTTCTGATAGAGAATATTCCTTTGTTCCTTACAAATATAAGCTTTATTTGTATTTTTGAATGTCACTACGTATTGCTTAATTTAAAATTATTGTAAATAAACGGTGTTTGCTTGTCATGTTGGCGACTTCAGTTATCGTACCTGTCGTAAATCTGAGACAAATCGTCAGTAAGAACATTTTAAATATGTTTTTGAGCGAGATGGAAACGGGAATTGTTTTGATTAACATGCTGTTTGTTCATGCAGAAATCCCTCCAGTAAATTTAGTGTGCTGTTAGCTATTTGGAATTCAGCAAGCTATAAAAACATACACGAGCTTTACCGATCTCCAGCCATCCATCCATCCATCCATCCATGCCCTTTAAATCAATCTATTCTACACCTTTCCTTCCATATACAGATCATTATAATGGCACCCATGTTAGAACATGTGTTATATAGATAGCCCTTTATCAGTGTACCGTATGAAAGTCAGCACACCCAAACGTCAAAGTACCATTAATAACACACACATGTTTTGAATTCGAATTCTTACTTGTGGAAAGTGGACTTTCTTTCACATTAATAAAGTCAAAGTATTCTCTTAATGTGTTGGACTTGGTTGATGTTAACTATATTCTTGTCTAATGTTAGCTAAGTATATTTAATAGGGCTGCCTCTGAAAATTTGCATTCGAAACTGGTCAAACTGAAGTGCGTATAGGTCCTTGTCTGTTTTAGTTAAAATGTAGACATTAAAAAAAGTTGTTTACCTATATGTAAGAAAGAGTGCATGTAAAAATTTCTAGTGATGAGAACAGATGAGTGGCAACCTGGTGATTGCCGTAGAACCCCATATACTTTAGACAAGTGATTTGTGAAAATAGTGTTTGGAAAAGTGGATACTATCCGTAGATTATATGAGATTCATATCAATGAAGCCCTCTATAACTTAAAGCTTACTGACCAAACAGTTATGCCTGTGTTTATTAACATAACAGTTTTCAATATTGGTTGAACCCAATACTCATGCATTATCCTATAAATGTTATTCAGTGCTTATGCACATCTTTTGAAACCATTATGTAGACAGCCTTTAAGTAAAGCGTTTGCTGTTTTCAAGAAGGCCTGAAACAAAAACTCATCAAATGTTGGCTAGTTCTTTAAATGAGCACTCTCTCTCGTCATGTCTCTGTACGATCTTCCTCTTGACTAACTGTGCGTTTCCTCTATTTCTATATCAGCGTGTGTAGCTGATTGGTGGTGTTAAGGAGTCACGAGCTGCTAGAGGGGATGAAGAACTAACAGACGCGACAGCAGCTCCCTCACTGAGAAAAAGTAAGTGTGAAACAAACCTAACAGCTCTGAACGTGTTGCTATGTAAAGAGAGAGCGAGAGAAACAGTGGACTGGACTGTGTGTGTGTGTGTGTGTGTGTGTGTGTGTGTGTGTGTGTGTTCGTTCCCCAATCAGGAAATTCTGTACTTCTGTTTCAGTTTTCCTTATAAATAAATAAGCACAAGTATGGAGCATTGTACTTCACTACAAAGACAAAGTGCTCTATGTAAAGTCTTGGTCCAGAGTGAATGACCTGAAAATAAACTTTTGTATTATCTTTGGAGCTATTTTTCTTATTTTAAATTGCCATAATTGCCCCTGTCATCCTTTGTAAAGTTTCAGCTGATTTGCAGGGCAAATAAACATTTTCAAACCACCAAGTTTAACATAAAATGTGCTGAACTGAGCACAAACAGTTGCCAATAACTGGTTCTACAATTGTCAAGATGTCCTTAACCCAAAGTTCAGCATATGACATCATGTCAACATGGCCGCTCGCAGCGTCAACATTGAATACAATATTACTTCATTACATTCAACGAGTTCAATAGTAGCGTTTTGCTTTAGATCAGTGAACATAAACACATTGGTTGGTAAATCTAGAACATTGACTGACTGTGGTTCACTGTTTAGTGAGAAGGTAAAGATATCGTAAACTCCTGATCACTCTTGGTGTTAACTAAACACAAGCTTTCAAGAAGGCGCCCGTGTATTTCCCCACTTTGTAGCTCAAGTGCACCGAGATCAGAAATACCGTATACAGAAATACAGAATCAATAATCCCGAGTTCAGACATCTGAGTTAAAGCGAATTCGTCTTTAGTGTAGTTTTTTATTTATTTATTTTTTTTCCTGTAGTATTTCATCATCTCTATGTAGCGTCTACTGGTAAATAAATAACATGGAGCATCTTTCCAGTGATTATTTCAGATTATTTTAAAGTAATGCTTTTCCAGTTCATAAGATTGATCACATGCTATGCATTATGGATGCAGAACAATAGCATGATGGATCTTGAACTTGATGGATCCTGTTTCAGGGAAATATTTGGATATATATGGATAAAATTGGTAAGATTGCATTCTTAAAATTCATAATGTATAGTGAGACTGAATTCTAATCCCTAGTCCTATAAGATACTGCAGTCTTGAATATTTTCTAGGATTAAAAGCATTTTAGGTGCCTGATTCATAGATTTTCTTGATTTAAGGATGTTTATTAAATGAAGTTATGAATTATTTAAAAGAAAAAAGGTTTCCAAACACAGGGCCATGGACTGGTACTGGGAACAATAGGCATCTCATTAGGGGGTTTAAAACTGCTGTATAACAAATGAATCCTTGAAGCCAGACTGTACTGAACATCCAACACCCACAAGCCAACGCATCCCCATATGTCCAAACCCACGCTTATGCTAGTGCTGCCTCTCTCTTACACACACAACTGTTCTCTGGTACAGGTATCCAGAATTGTATTTCTTCAGCTGCTCTTCATGCTGCTCGCTAGCCGTAATATACAGCATATTTTGTTCACTTCCTGCAGTTGGGTTGATTTTTAGGGTCAAGTCACTTTCTCATTGCAGTGGAACAATGCTAGAGTTCATTTAGAACCTGAGCAAGACCACTTAACTGGATACTGTAGACTTTGCACCTTCTGCTCATTGCAGGACTCCTATTCACAATATGAGCATACGTAAAATTCCTATCAGCATACTTTTTGCCTTTTCTTTATATGATCATAAACAACAATCCAGCTATCTCATGTCACCCAGAAGAGAATGGGTTGCTATTGGTTCCTCTCAAGGTTCCTTCCTCATTTCTTCTGAGGGAGATTTTCCTTGCCATTGTTACCTCTGGATGGCTTATTAGAGAACTAGGCCAGCATCCGGATTTATGTAAACCATGTCTTTTGTTAAAAGATGGTATGGGATTAGATAGGATGGAATTGGATAGAATTGGGTGGAATGGGATGGGATAGGATTTGATTGTATAGGATCAGGTGTGATAGGATGGGGTTGGGGGGGGGGTTGGGTAGGGGGTTGCGCGGGAAGGGGTTGCGTGGGACGGGGTTGGATAGGAGAAAGTGCTGCTGAGAATACTTTCACAAATATGGACAGATTTATCTGTTAACATTCTGCATTTCTGCTCTGACTATCATTAGTCATGGTTATCATTAGGATTTCGTCTATAACTCTTACTGATTTTGTTGCCTCTGTACACTTTTCTGTTTTTTCTGTTCTTACTTAGAACCAGGTTCTGTAGGGCATCTCAGTTAACAGATTGCTGCATTTGGAGCCAGAAGGTGACAGACAGCCTCTGTGAGGAACCCATTGTCTGTGGGAACTCATGCTGTACTGCTTTGACACTTTCATTTCTTCATTTTTGCATTTTGTTTCCCTATTAAACCGTGATGCTTTTGGAGTACAAAAAAACAGGCCATTATCAGTTACACACATTCACTCAAATCTGTGGAATTAAGGACTGCTTATACAGCATTTTTCTCATGTGTCGTATGTTCAGGAATGGGGTGGGTCACGATAACACCACCCACAGCATCTGGTGTAATGCCATTAATGAACACACATACACTGATATGTTCTTGCCAGCAGTATTTTTTTCCCCCCAATTTCATCCAACTGTTGACTGAGCTTTACAGATCTCATCAGCTTGACTTAAAATAAACAGTGCCCTGTTGACATTGCGCCATGTTTACCTGGAACTACAGTGTCCAGATCTCACACCTGCTGTGCTTCTCTCTGCTATGTGTTGCTTGCCTGTGAATAACCACACACGTTTCCCGCCTACCACTCGGTTATCAACACTTACTTAAAAATTCAACTTAAAACGCACATTTCTGTAAAGGCCAAGTGACATTTTGGATATTTGTTGCATACTTGCATGGCTACATTCTTGTAGTCAAGCACACTTGCGTAATTGAGTTCTAATTTACTAGCTTTCATGCATGCAAGCACAATTTCCTATTATTATTATTATTATTATTATTATTACTTAATTCATTCTCGCACACACTATCATACACTCAGATATTCTCATACTCTTGCACAAACTATCCTACTCTCACACATTCTATCATACCTTCTCACAAATTGCTATACTCTCTTGCACACACTCAATCTTTCACAAACACTGTCATTCTCCTGCACATGTATGGAAAATACAGTGCAGACAGTATCTCATTACTGACCCTGGCCATGCTGTAATAGCGAACAGTTTGACATTGAGTACCCTCGTGTCCGGTTACTGCAAAGCTGCTGATGTTGATGTGTCTCTGAGGGACAGCGCTGAGGGCTTGCTATCGATCTCTGACTTTCGGTTTTCACAAGCGTTGATATGATGTATCTGTTATGGAGACAGGAAGAGAGGGCTCTTACAGTGATGTACTTCTTTAAGAATCAGCTTTGAAGGCGCATTATGAGCTGTGAGGGAAGTGTTATTGAATCATCTCTAAGAAGTAAATTGGGTTTGGGTAAGTGCTTTTGGCATCTTGCAATCAGAGAACACCTGCTAAAGCTTTTTACACAGTGTGCTGATGTAGTTTGTGTAATTGGTTACATTTTTTTGATTATTTTTTTTACACAGTCAGTTGGGAGGCTGAATTGTACAGTATATCTTGTAGAGTAACCTCATGTGTACAACTTGTTCTATTCTTGGGAAACACCCAAGTTCCGTTTCTCAGTCTGGTTCCTCTCAAGGTTTTTTCCTCAGGTAGTCTCAGGGAGTTTTTCCTTGCCACAACTCTAGCTTGCTAATTAGGAATCTATATCTTTGTCTGGATATCTGTAAAGCTGCTTTGTGACAAAGCCTATTGTAAAAAGTGCTATACAAATACTATTGAATTGAACTTAGACAGTAGATAGTTTCTACTGTGCTGACCTGGAGGTTATATTAGCCACATTATTGGTATAGATCCAAGACAAAGCAAAAGCAACACATGCAAATGTCTGAAACCTTATTACTTGGAAACTTGATGACAATTTTTGAATTTTCAAAGCTAAAAATATTCACTGGCTACAAACCAAAGTTTAAATTGTGGTCTGCTAACCTGGTCTTTGAGATCTCCCAGGGCTTCTGTTGTGTACCATGTACAGAACCTTACAGTTCCTCTTTTGTTACTCACTTTTAATGTTCCACTGTTTTTAGCTGTGTATATGCAAATTTTTGTAGGCTGTATGACATGAATAGATGAAGGCATTACTCTGGATTTTTGTTAAGAGTCTTTTGTATGAATGACAAAATGGTGCATTGAATATGCCTTTCTTTTTTTACCACTTGCTTTTAAAAAAAACCCCAAGATGGCATCCCAGGAAGGGGAGGAGCCAAACAGTAGCAGGGGTCAATCAGACAGTCGGTTGAAGAACAAGAAGCCACCCAGCCTGGTGATTGCGATCCCACTTAGCGAGGATCAAGAGAGAACTTCAGCAGAGGCACAGGTATAAACTGGTGAAGTGTAAGCTTCCAAGTTAAATATTCCAGATGCCTGAAGGATTAAAACAAGAAAACTTTCTGCCAGTTTAAGCTACCTATTGTAATGTCTGATGATGGGCAGAATGCAAGTGTGTAAACACAGCGTGTTCTTTATGAAGGGCAATCCAGGAGTCATGGTCAGAAGTGAAAGTGGGAGTCACAATGTAGGCAGCAACAAACTAGGATGATCCAAAATCATAAACAAGTGTCCACACAAGTGAGGGTCGGAACATGGAACAAGGCTTAGAAGCGCATGAATGTAATTGTCAAGACTTCGCAACAAAAGACAAATACAGGGTATAAATAGACTAAATAAGGGCTAACACAAAACAGGTAAACACAATAGGATAACAAACCGTAAATAAGACTAGAACTAAAACGAAGGCACATGGAAAAACAAACAAAATCACATGCTGTGAACCCAAAATGAAAGCAGCGATCTTTGTGCTTGGAACTGCAGCGCATGCTGCATGAGAGGGGGCAATCATGATCATGGTCCTCATGGAGGTATAATTTCTATGAGGTGTATATATGTTGTGAACATGCCAACACTAGTGATCAGGCTTGTCCGAGATGCATTGCATTCACAAAACAAATGTAACGTGACCCCATGCAGCCCAGCTCACCATCACCCGAGATGGATGTTAATACCACAGAGATGTACAGACACATGCTGACAGTCAGTCACAAAAGCAAGCTGTTAGTTAGTCCTACATGCCCCCATGATGGATGGGTAGATTAAAGGGATGTGTGAGGGTTGAGTTTATTTTCCACCTGTGGTCAGCCACACTGCTATGTGGTCAGCCACACTGTGCCATGTGCACAGCTCAGTTTGAACCATAACAGTAACAGTTGACATTTTGCTACATACCACACTCTGTTGAAATTGTTTTGCTTGTCAGTCAGGGTGGTTTTTTTTGTTTTTTTTGGATTACATTGTTGTTTTACTCACCATCATCCAAGACTTCACCCCAGATATAGCTACTTTCCTTAAAACTAAAAGCCAGTTCTGTTCAAGAATGACCAGTGTCGATGAAGTCAATATTGTTGTTATTTAAAGGAGCAGTTTGTAATTTTAGAGCCCTCTGCTGCCTGAGAGATGACACACTAATTCGCACAGACTGGTGGCCATTAGACACTCTGTATTATTGATTGCGCTCTTATGGTGTTTTGTTTTTTGTTTTTTTCATTGTAGGTCTGTGTGTAGCTCCAGGTTCTTGTGTTTTGCTAGCATTGGTGTATTCCAGTCATATGATCCAGTTTTGAATGCTTTGTGTGTATGTGCTCTGCAGCCCTTAAGGCCATCGGTAAAGAAAAGCGTCAATATGCAGCAGTCAAACGAGGCCTTTTCAGAGAGTGGGGCGAACGAGAGGAGAGCGGCGTTCCGTAGACAGACGTCTCTCTCTCAGAGCATCCGCAGGTAACCGCACACAAACACGCAAGCTTTCTAATCAGATACAAACTCGTATTTATGTCACTAGTGGGGTTTCCCTGTTACCTGTTATGTAAAATTTGAATTGGTGAAAGTCATCACAAATGGGCCATTGTCAAGATAGCATCTGTAAAGATAACGTGTTAAATGGAAGAATGTTTGATGAGTGAGTTGCACTCTCTCTATGACCTGTGTGTTTTCCTGCTGTTTTGTTGCTGCTCTGCAGATTATTAAACAGTAGTTTATAGAAACACCCAGTACTCAGTGAACTTTCATAGAAACAGGCACGAGTGCTGGAAGGTATTTAATTTATTACAGGTCTAGAAGCTATTTAAATATTACCAGTTGCACCTTAAAAGTCATTTGGATGCAAATATTCACACTTTCCTGACAACCACTCTTATGTGCCTGTCTTTGCGCTCTCTTTTTCTCTTGTGTGTATCTGTCTGTTTGTGTGTACCCTACAGGGGCACGGCACAGTGGTTCGGCGTCGGTACAGACTGTGAAAATCAGCAGCAGGTGTGGCAGAGGAAGAGTCTGCGCCACTGTAGCCTGCGTTATGGCCGCTTGAAACCTCAGTACAGAGACCAACAGGAGGCAGCAAGCATCGACCACAGCCTCGACTCGCCTGCCACTCACAAGATGCCGAAGGTACTAAAGAGTCGTGCTGAAAATACGTATGTGGAGTGTTTACACAGGAAAGTGCAACTTGTATTATTTTTAAATTTTTAAAGTAAGTCTTCTTTTTGTTTCAGATTGTGGACCCTCTGGCGCGTGGACGTCAATTCCGTTATGACGAAGTTGATCGGCCCAGGACGCCACATGTTGCTCATGCTCCTCCCCCTCAGACCCCAGGTGTCTCCTCCCTGTGCTCCTTCACCAGCCAGCGCTCCACTTACTCTCGGTTCCCACGTAGGAAGAGAGAGTCTGTGGCCCGTATGAGCATCCGTGCAGCCTCCAACCTACTCAGGGTGCGTGTGTGTATCTGTCTGCACAATATGGTATAATTTAGGGTTTACAGTATTAATATCAGGATCCAGGTTCCACTTAGCATAGTTTTAGGCCAGCCATCATGGGGATCAGAAAGATGGGCATGTTTTCTGTCCACTGCTGTATTTTTATGTCATGGACATGAGTAAAGGTGACACGAATTAGCTTAAAACTCGCTGCTGTGACAGCTACACCCCCTGTGGAATGGGTGCCCAATTAGGGGGCGGGACCCAGCTCTTCCCATTCTGCCCTGTCCTTCCCACTAGGCCTATCCCAAAGTCCATGTGTGTGCTCCTGCTACACTATACATTATGCTAAATACATTGCATGCATTTTTTTTGGATTTGTTAGCTGTAGTCATAGGTGAGATTAATGTGTGCGTGCATGGGGTTGTGTGCGTACAGGGTCGGCCCGGCCTGCACAGCACCCAGGTGCCTCGAAGTTTCCACCGGAGGAGTTTTGTTCGGCCCAGCTGGATGGAGGAGGACACAGTGGACACAGCAGACACCTCTGACTCTGTCTTCTTTAGCAAGGCAAGAATCTGCCATCTTTGTACTTCTGTCTTATTCGTTCTGGTAATGGTGGCCTTTTCATGAAATAGGCAAAAAATAAATAGCCAAAAAAAAAAAACAGAACAGGCATCTATCTGGCTTGCAAGTAAGAAACAGAACAGGTTAGAAAAGTTTGCATCAATTTGTTTTGTGTCAGAATGTGTGGGAGACTTGCTGGAAAGAGTTTTTGAAATATTGTGTGCGCGTTTATGGCAGATGGATGCACATGAGGACTTTTACTCTATGGCAGATGAGGTGTTTGAGTCTCCACCCCTCTCTGCTGCATTGGCTGTGGATGGTGTGGTAGATGAAACAGGACGGTACCTCAGCAAGTGAGTTCCCAAAAAGTCTGCCGTTTCAAACTTTGAGTTTAGACATGACGCAGAACTGAATTTATCACTATTTCTTACTATCACTAATATCCATCCATCCCTTTTCCCCCCTGTCTGTGTGCTCAGCAAGGATATCAGCCGAGCTCCAGCTGCAACGGTAAGCCCCGCCCTTCGGCGAGGGGGCCGTATTGCATCCCGAGTAAAGCACTTTGCCTTTGATAAGCACAAGCGTCAGTATGGCTTGGGCGTGGTGGGGAAGTGGCTGGACCGTCGCTACCGCCGGAGCCTGAGCAGCCAAGTGCAAAAACAGCTGGATGACTTCCATAGCCACAGGTGGGTCAAAGTGTCACTTTTTTTAATGATAATATAATATCATACTGTCACACTTTCGCACTTCGGAGGAAATGAGGGAATGGCAGACAGGCTTGTGGCATCTCAAGGTGCATTTTGTTTTGCTTTTCAGCAACTTTATTTCACTCCATGCCCAAAATTCCTCTAAATTTAATAGACAGGCATCAGCGGATACTCATGAACATCCCCGTGAACACACCTCACCTTCACCAGTTGTACATTTCCCAATGCCCCACATTGAATCAGGCTTTGATGAACTGTGGTCTGATTACACCCCAAGTCCACCAAGGCCTGATGTGTACTACAAAATTGTTTCGTGCCTAATATTTCTTTCTTTAGTTAAGTGTGAAACATTGTTATAAGTTAAAAAATGCAATGGACATCAGAGTTAAAACAAAGCATCAGTCATGTTGAAGACAGACTCGCATACTTCAACGCATAGCATGGTATCAGCTGTGTGAGAAAGGAACTGCTGTGGTATGAGGAACAAAGCACTTCAGGATGAGACATTATTGGAAAATCCTTAGGGTGGTAATGCATCACACCAGAACCACACCAGTATCTTTAATTATTTTCCTGTAACAACATGTTCTGCCATGTTTTATTCTTTATTTAATGACATGGTTTAGATACAGTTTGTGTTGCTGATGAATGCGACATCCAGTTGTTACATTGCTAAACTCTTGCTAACGTTTCCTGTAGCAGACTATATTTAAGGGGAAATTGTGTAAATTTCATCTTCAAATGCAGTCTTCTCCATTACATTGTAGTGATGAACAGTTCAGTGTTTTCTTCACTCACATGGCTGATTCAACTTGTCACCATGTGTGCGCCTAAGATAAACTCATATGCGTGATCATCTGTTTGTGTCTGTGCGCTTTTTCAGACCGTATTTTACCTACTGGATCACCTTTGTGCACATCGTCATCACTCTGCTGGCCTGCTGTACATATGGCTTCGCTCCGATCGGCTTCGCCCAGCACACCGTCACTCAACTAGTAAGATACACTAACTTCTGGCCTTTAAAACACAGCTTTTACCCAGATTATAGCCATGATTCACACACACGATTTATGCTGGTCAAGCGAGTCAGAGTGTATGATTTTATATCACATTAAAACCACTCTTAATTAAACCTTATATATAAAATTTTATCTTTTTTTTAAACAATTAATATTTTGGATCATTTTTTAATCAGATTACATCATTTGCTGCTGTAATTAAATATTTCATGTGTCAGTAAGGTATACAGAAGGAGACATACAAACCATTAGTCTGTACTGTTGTAATGGGTTTTTTTTTTTTTTTTGGCTTACCCATCACCTTCCTTACCTCCATCAAGTCACTGCTTTTTTTTATGTTTTTATTTTTATTTATTTATTTTAAACCTTTTTTGTTTTTCAGGTGCTAAAGAACAAAGGGGTGTATGAAAGTGTGAAGTATGTTCAGCAGCAGAATTTCTGGATCGGCCCAGGATCTGTGAGTTTCTCCAGTGTTTAATTCTCGTTCCAAAACCCTTTCTTACTCCTCCATCACAAGAAGCGAACAAGCAAGCTTTGCCGTAATTGAATGGCATTATAGGTGGTATTGTTTAAAAAAAAAAAAAAAAAACATAGGCTACTAGTCAAAACCTGGAATGTGGTTCTGGAAAGCTGTTAATGGTAGAAATAAATGCTTAAGGCAACTTGGAGAATATAAGTGGTATTTGAGAAAAATAAAAGTTGCCACTATGTCTTGGATTCCTCAGCAAGGTCTTAATCCTCTGCTTTAATTAATAGCTGAATTTACTGCATTGAATGTTTCACTATAAATATATGAACCTAATCAGTTATATTCCTGATGTGTGCCTCTAATGACCTTTTCAGGTAGGGTTTTATTAATCTCCAAACACTTTAATACCTTCTTCTACTCCTTTCAAACTCTGGACTTACTCCTTGAGAGCTGAAGCTTTACAATAAATACATTACTTTGTCATTAGACACCTCAAGGCACATTGAAGTAAATGAACTAGAGCATATCAATGTCCGCTTTCTAATCAAGGTAACTGTTGACTTTCTTCCTAATGTGTGTGTGTGTGTGTGTGTGTGTGTGTGTGTGTGTGTGTGTGTGTGTGT
>JAOTRR010000013.1:2445860-2456965 GCA_028570945.1 Gogo arcuatus | reverse complement strand
AATACACTACACAATTCAATGGTTCATATGCTATAATATTATTATTCTATTCAGGCTGATTTTGTGCCCTTGCAAATACACTCATCAGGAACTCCACTTTTTGGCAGTGCCTAAATATCTATATTATGACCATGGTTATGGCAGACAAACAAGGCTTAAACTTGCACATTGGTGTGTGTGTGTGTGTGTGCGCACGTGTGCATATGCGTGTCTGTGTATGTATACCCAGTATCTTCCATTATACATCCCACCCAGGAATCCATGCAGCCGCACTCCTCTGGACAAGCACAAAACAGACAGAACATTCAGCTGAAATCGAAGCCATAAACTGCCCTTGAGGCGTGTTAAAAAAGAATTGTGGAGTATGACACAGTTTCAGACATACTTCTCCTGCTAACAGGGTCCCACTGGATGCCCAGATTCTGTGCCAGGCTCTGGGAGAGAGAGGCTGCCATCGTCCATGTGGTGCCAAACTGACAAAGAGAGAGAGAGAGAAAGAAAGAAAAACAGAAAGAAAGAGACAGGCTTGTAGCATGATAACTCATGTTCTATTAAAGCAAACCTTTAGAGCTGATTTGAAAATATTCATGAACGAGCCTCACCTCGTTAACCCCTACTCCTCTCCCGATGGAACATACTCCTCCGATGTAGGCCATGCTGCTGCGGCCGTAATGAAATGTCACGTTCCTGCAAAACCAACAATGTTTTACTTTACTATAGCTCCCACATGAATGGAAATAAAAAACATAACATTCCAATAGAAAGGAATTTGATTCTCTATGCTAAATATTAAAAATTTTAAAATGCATGACGTTACAAGACTTATTCCTCAGTACACTTATGATATAAGCTCTATAACATGGACACCATTCGTAATTGTTTGCACATGTTTTGGGACTGTGGTGTGATTAACAAGTTTTGGGACAATGTACTATTTACACTATCTGATTGAAACTCCCATTGGCTGTTTAACTGCTGCAGAAAAGGTTATTTTACAAAACAGGATTAATCTACAATCACAAATCATGACAATGGTTGTTGTACTCAAGGTAACCTTGAGTATAAGAAAAGCCCTATATAAAAAGGAATTATTGTTTGACTATAGATCTATCAATCCCCATTGCAGACTCACGTGAAGAGGTGAACAGCATCTGCACTGACGCCGATGTTCTGCTGCCGGTACTTGGAGAAATCTTTCAGCATGTCCAGAGGCTTGACACTGAGAGGAATCCTGTCTCTATCTGTCCAGATCTCGACGGCAACCAACACCACGCGCGTGTTAAGCTGCTCTTTAAATATCTGAGGGTATGGCATATAATAGACAACATCAGAGGATAGAATGGATAATCCAGTATATAATACACAATAGATAATATAGGTTTGGTTTTGGTATTAAAATAGAATGCATGCTTCAGGATTGTTGCAACAATAATATAACTTACAGCGTCTACAAGGTTCACCACTGATTTGGCAAAGTTTCTTGTATGCTTTTTGCTTTTATGTCTCTTAAACTGGAAAAATAAAAACATTTTGTAAATATTACACAAAACTATGTTACCATTACATTTGTTTATGTTATATTACAGTATATTATTTATTAGTTATATTGTGCCCCCTTGTGACCAATAGCTATATTACAGATCAGAGAATGTGAATTATACAGTATAGAATATACATTCATGAATTTAGCTTTGTATTAACTAAACTAAAAACCTTTTTTACAATTTGCGTAAACCAACCGTGTTGTGGTCGCTGACTATCATGATCTCCAGGTACTTGATCTCATCGAACACTTTCTGTGGCACCTAAGAGAAATTTAAGCATAACTACAAAGTACATACACTTGGAGAAAATCCAAGAGATCCAAGAAAAAAATCCAAAACAATGGAATATGGGTTCTCACTGCTCGTTTCCTACGCCGCCTGAACCAAGGCATGTCGGACAAGATCTGTTCTTCCTCCTCCTCATCCTCCCCCTGGTCCTTAGAAGCTGAAAGAGAGAAAGACAGACAGACAGAGAGGTGTAACCATGGAAACCAGGCCAAGAACCATGTAACTCACTAGAAATCTTTAAAAAATAATTAAAAAAATTTATGACAACACACTCATAGCCAAATCAGCAGGGTCACGGCCCATACGGAGTGATGATGTCCGATGCAAGGTGTGGGGCCTCGGCCCCGTGCCCTGTAGGTCAAAGTTCAAATTATGCAGACTGAAATTTGCCAAATATAGTCATGCACAGCACATCTTTGCAAATGGAAAAAAAAGCACACTGTGATTTTTACCGCAGCTTGAGTGTGGTTCAGGGGAGCGATGAGGTAGACAAACACTCCATCGTCAAACATTCCACTGTGACACAGGACACAAGGAAAAATTACTAAAAGGCAGCAAAAACAAGAGGAATCATTTCACCTGACTGTGATATAAAATATCATAATTGCTATCATAGCACATGTCGGCCCTCTCCGTCTGCCTCGCTCTGTGATCCACCGCCACACACTAACACGATGACATTCAAAGCCTTTCATGAGCCCCACCTGCCATCTGGCCTCACAGTGGGTCTCCAAACACACATGCAAGCATTAGCAAGGTTTGTGCGTACACACACACACACACACACACACACACACACAAAGGATTGACACTGTGTCTTACTGGAGCCCGTTGCAAGTAGACAGAGCCACATGAGAGCCCATTTTCCCTCTCACTTGACCATGGTAGTAGCAGTGCTCGCCTCCCTAGAACCACATAAACACATAATGTGATAACATATTTCCGAAAAGGTGTGTTACTGGGCTATATATGGATTTTACCTTTGAGAAAACTGGTTTGTCTTTTTCATAGTGGATCTCAACATAATTTGAGGACAGCAGATCACTAAAAAATAAAACAATGAATTAATTGGCATAGTATACCAATACTATAATAAACTATTGAATAACTGATTACATTTCTATTGCACCCTACCAGGCTATAACTGCTGCCCAGACTAATGCAGGTTATCAATCTATTTCGGTTCACATTACATATTAAAACTCAGACACTGCAATGAGTCACTGCGGTTATGTGCACACAGACGCACACCCACTCACCACCCACAAGAAGCAGACGCATATCTGATTCCCTTTTAATCCCAGAAGTTTTGTTTGTTAAGTGTTCCCTGGGAGAACACACTCTGCAGTCTATGTTGTACTAACTACAGCTCCTTTGAGACAGTGTTGTGCAACTGACATTGCTGAATGTTTCAGAATTCACCCTTTCTTTTGTGTAGACACACAAAATAAACACATATCGCTACACCTACTTGTTTAGTGCAAGATCCAGAGTAAAAGTAGAACCAAAGGCGTCCAGCTGGAAGCTTGCCTGTGCCAAGTGAATGGCCTGCAGGAGTTTATTAGACAAAACAGACTTTTGTTTAAAACCACACAGAAGTATATATACTGTGTTATTTTAAGCCTTAACATGAACAGCAGTGTGCATTATAACTGACCGCATTTAAAAATGAATAACTGAGCAAATACTTCCTATAAAACTCTCGTTACTGAACATAAAGAAGCAGAAAAAAAACCCACTCATATTATGCAGCACTGCTGTTTTGGTCTGAAATGCTGCACTGGCAGCCTGAGGCAGGATGTGTGCACTGCTAGCAAGCCCTTCACCTCCCTATAGGGGTAAAACAAACTGCTACTTTTGCACAAAAAGAAAAAAAAAAAGAAAAAAAAAAGGATGCTTGAGTCCACACACCAGGCTTGATGATGTACACAATGCACCACTCTCAGCAGCTGCCGAGAAAGAGGGAGGGAGGGAAAAAAGGGGGGGTGGACTTGCAGTTTTTGCCTCACAACAATAAAGTGCTCAGTCAGCATTCCAATGCTCGGACATGCACACGCAAACATACACACACAATTATAAGCACATCACTTATCTACAATCAAATACAAACATCTGCATTCAGATTCAAATACGCTTATTAAACACTTCAATCCCAACCAACCTATCAGACCTCCAATCCAAACTGAATTACATACACTCTCACAGCCGGGGTGCCATAACAGAGGGGAAGATGCACAGGGACTCTTCTGAATCAAAACTGTTCAGGATGCGAGTTGGCATGGATGTATGTAAAATTCCTCCTGGCACCCCTGCTCATACAAGGTGTAACTCACCTGGCCTTCAGTGGCCTGGTTTCGTGCGCGAGTGTCCAAGTCATGATATGCGCTCTCTGCTTCCTCATTTACGTAGTAGACCAAGCGTGAGGGGTATGTGATCGCCACCTCCTTATCCTGTCTGCTTGTAGTGTTCCCATTGCTCTTAGTCTCCGGTGCTGCCGTCGCATCTTGCCACAGTGTCGCAGACCCTCGCTCATCGACAACCTCATTCTCCACGGAAACTGCAGGACCAACATGCTGTTACTTCTGAGTGGAATCCCCTCAGTTATATATGAAGAGGGCCTACTAAAGCAGCACTGAGTGCAGGAAAATGTACTATTGCCCTAAGTGAACCAGATTAGAGAAAAGAAACCCCTGAAATTGACTACAATTAATTAAAAAAACTCTCTAGTAATATAGTGATGGCTGATACATAGTGGAGGTTACACTACAGAACACAGTTATGTATTTAGCCCAAGAGTGCATAATATATGATGACCATATTAGGATTCTTTAGCAAGCACAAGGATTGTAGATGTATAAAGATCCATTGCTTTTACACTGATTTGTTAGAGCCATATGCAGAGGCTTGCTACAGATCCATGTTTACCTAGAGACTGGCCGATTCAAGTGCATAGGCTATAAAACTCAACTAAGTAGACTGCTAATGGTGGCTTATTCCAAACACAGAAGCCCGTTAGGGTGAGGAGGAAATCCTACCCTACCCCACCGCGTCACAGGCATTTCCAATACATTGCAGTCAAACACGCTCGCGCACCTAGTTATAAGCCTCGAGTGGCAATATGAATAATAAGATAGCTAAATGTTGTCATATTTGATGCAGGTGAACAGTACGTACCCACTGAGGCGGAGGAAAACGAAGGTAGCAGTGCAATTAAGACGCTAACGAGCAGACTCGGATGGAATATCAGATGCATGATTCATATTTGAAGACCTTAAAAAATGACATCAGCGCATCAAACCGCAACGAAGATCTTGGCCCATGGTCGCGCGAGCGATGCGATGCAACAGGGGGAAAAATAAGAGGGAAACGAAAGGATGGAAGGATGGATAGTAGCGCGGACAGGAAAGCTTAAGGAAAGAAGGACGAGAGCTTGGAAGGCGGTGGCCAAGGAGCGCATCATACATCAGGAGAAAAACTGCGCATGCGCATTGCATCCAGCTCTCTTCCCAACATCTGCTGCTGCGTTGGCGAACACCATTGGCGCACCGAGACACCCCCTCCTCTAATCACAGCGCACACTTTGTAATATTTCTGGATCTAAGAAGTAGGCCATTAGGTAAAAGGCTACCTGGCGATCACATTTAAAGCCTGTTACTTTCATATCACATTCATATTAAGCAAAGAAATCATAATAGGGAGGATACAACGCCCACACCAGTACCTATACTTAAGAGCGTTTCATTCAAATCTACAACAAATCTGGTTCCACTGCTGGGGAAGGACTTTCAGAGAACTGGAAAAGAAACATCAAAGAAAGACAATGCGAAAGATATACATTTATATAATAAACTTTAATGTGCAATTATTATTAAATATTTAACTGCTGGACAAAAATATTCATTAAAAAACTTAAAAAATATTCCCTTGAACCATTTTTAAAAAGGCATGATTTGACTAGGAAACAAGAAATACAGACAAAATGAATTCCACCTAAATTCCAGCTGTGCAAAATTATACAGCAATTGATAGACAGATCAGATTTTGCTCTTTGCCTATACGTTTCTCTCACATACATACATACACATATATATATATATATGAGGTTAAGCTAAAATGCTGGCTTATAATTTAATGTCGTGCCTGTTGTAAAGTAGGCTTAATAGCACCGAACCCAACAGGGTAGGCTGCTACGTAGTGAGTCCAGTGGATACAGTGAGGGGCCAAGTCATCTAGTATAGAAGATGTTTATGATCTGGGTGAACCCCTGGTGGAACTTTTATTCCGGGAGGACATTCTATATCCTGAAGCACCACGGGTATTGACCTTCCGCTGGAGACTATTCCTAGACTGTGCCTTGGCTTTGGCTGACTTCTGCCTGGTCCTGTAAGGAGGTGAGGATGGTTTCTTTGCAGGAGTCAGAGGTTTTTCTGTAACTCTCTGGCCCTGTTTGCGACGTCTGCTTGGCGGTTGGTCCGTGTGTGCCTGTGCATGGTCTGCTTTTGGCTTAGTCCCTGTAACCTTAAGAGAACTGTCTGTATGGGAAGGAGATTTTGCTCTCGAGGAGCTGTCTGTGTGGCATGCAGTGGACCTTATCTGTCCCAGAAGGAAACAACTGCCACTGGAAATGGAGGATTGGCTGAACAGGGCCTTCCTGCTGGAAACAGAAGAACCAGGCTCAGAGGGACCCCCACTATCCAGCCAAGAGCCAGAGGTAGAAGCACAAAGGTCTGCCATGCTACCCTCACCCCGACACTTTCTAGACCCTCGAGGTGATCGTCCCTGTGCTGAACCATGGAGTTCCTTGTTGATGTCTGGACTGAGGCTACGGAATAACTGTCTAACATGGGAGAGAGATTTGGTAGCAGGGGATGAGGGCATCCCTCTAGGTGGAGTCTTAAGTATTCTGTTGGTCAGGGGGTCATAATATTTGAGAGGGGTCTTTTTGTACTTGTATTTAAGTGTACATTCCTCATCACTTGATTTCCGCTTTCTGCCCACTCTTTTAATTGGAGTGGGCTTAAAGGAACCCTGTCCACCATCTGGGGAAGAAAGAACATAAACCACAGTTTTAGGCTGCAGAGGACTCATAATCTTACAGTAAGATGCAGGGAGCTTGAGTGCACACATTCTTGTTTTCATATCTGGTGTCCTCTCAGGACTCAGGTCCTTCTGCGTCTCACAGGTACTGAGCAAAGTGTTAGTTTCAGGTAATGTATTTCTCCGCACTACAGGGCAGTTCAATGGTGCAGTTTGTGTTCCATGGCTCACCTTCACCACTTGACAGCGTGATGCCATTCGGTATATTCGATGCCTAGGTAGGTGTTTAGAGTCCTCCTCATTATACTCAATAAGAGGCAAGACATCTTTACACTCAAAATCAGCCACCTTTTCCCCTTGATTCTTCCTATTTTTATCTTTCCTGTGGTGCTTTCCAAAATTAGCCAACGACTCACTGTCAAAATAGCAACGAAAGCGGCCTTGTCGGAACTCTCTCACCATGCAGTCTATCTTTAAGTCATCCTCATACCTTACTTGTGCCCACGTCTTTCCCACAAAAGATGGTGGTATGTGAGGAAGATCTGGAATGATCTCGTCAGCGTTGTTCTCTTTAGCTTCTCCAGGCTCCATCTTCTCACTTTCTAACACAGTATTCAGAGCTGTATCCAGCTGAGCTTTGTATCCTTGGTCCTCAAGGTTTATATGTACCCGCGTAAGGCATGCGAGACGTTGATCCTCAGTTATGGTTTTTTGCAAAGCTTCCTGAAAGGTGTTGTCCCATTCATCACTGTCTTTAGACTCAGTGGATTGAAAGCTCAGGTGGATCACGCTTTCGTCCTCCTGGTTGGGTTTAGGACTGCGGCCATAGCAGTGCCTCTCAATAACCTCTTCAATTACCTCATGTATTTGCTCTGACTTTTCACTGAACGACTGTTCCCTGTGTGGCCCCTTCCAGAGTGGTAGCACTGCAGTCCTAGCTAGCTGCGATTGCCCATGCTGGACTTTTGAGGTAATGCACTTTGTGACTGGTGATGTAGTGGTGCCTGGGCTTGAATCTTTGTCTTCTCTATGTCTGTTCGTTTTTCTGTGTGCTTTCCTGTGCTGAAACTTTGGAGATCCAGGAGTCTGTGAGCTACAAGGCTGTTGGATTTGTGAAGTTACTGTTTGTGTCAACAGTTTTGATGTGTGTTGTTTGTCTGTACCAGACTCGCTACTAGTCCTATGTAAGAACCCCTGTGTGGGAGAATACCTTTCAGGGATTGGGGGTTCAACTTTCATTTTTACTGTTTTAAGGCCAGTTTGTGCACTTGTTTCTATCGCTATACCCAATGGCATAGCAACAGAAGTGCTTGCTTGTTCTTGACTCATACTACATGTGGTAGTGGGTTCAGCTTGCACCATCTGACAGGATTCTTCAGAGCTGAGCATTTCCTCTCTGGTCCCAACAGAGAGCCCATCGTCCTCTGATTTACAGTACACCTCTGATAATACTTCTCTTGGAACGGGTAATGTACTCAGGCAAGGTAACTCAGCATGGGTAGGACTAAACAGATAGAAAAATGTAAAATGATAGTGTAAAATTAGTGGTCTTGAAGATTACAATATTTATTAACACAAATAGTATAAGACTGGTAAAAGATATTATTTACAAAGAGATTAAGATTATGAATGAATACTGTGGAAACCAAAATGTATGCCATATATATCTCATTAGGCAAAACTCACCTAATGTAGAAAACTAAGAAATGATCACTTGAATATCATACATCAAAAGCACTGTCTAGTTTTTTTCAACAAATTAAGCTTGAGAATTACTTCTGGTTTTTCAAATGAGCAATTCCATGCAAATATTAACCTTGAAAGCTGTGAGCACACTTAAACTGACACCAAGTCTACATTCAGCTTTATTCATTCTTAGTTTATTTTTCATTTTCATTATAGCTGTTTCAGACTGCAATTAATCACATAACCATACGATATAGACTGCAAAAGACTGGTTTAGACACATCACACACTTGACATACCTAGTGTTCCCTGCTTTTCTAGTATTTTCTCAGAGTATTTGTGTCAACACATTGAATAGTTTTAAAACTATAATTTCTAGGTACATTTTAAATCTCTTTCAAAGAATGGATATAATTTCTGCAATCTTTAAAATTAACAGAATTTGTTGAAAATGTATAGTCTCCAGAAAGATTTTGCCTTGAATGCAGAAAAAAGTATGAAAACAAACAAACAAACAAACAAATGAATGCCTTACTTGTGCATATTGTTTGGTGTTTTCAAGGAACATCGCATGCAGGGAGGCACAGATTCCTTTTTTCTATTTCCAATACTATAACGATGATAAAGTTCTGAGTATCAACTAGAGATGGCACAATACCACTTTGTCTTTTCCAATACCAAAACCTTGCATATCAGCAGATATGGGTACCCATTTAATATTGTTTTCTTTAAAAACTACTAAGCTTTAAAATGGTTTATTTTTATTGAAGCACTTCACAGTTACACTCTTTCACACAAAAAATCACTTGCATTGTAAATATAATAACCTATAAAGCATAAATTAAATAAAATCAGTCTTAACAAAAGAAAAACTGGTCAAGTCTCTTTATATGTAAGTATTTCCAGTTCCAAAAAGAAATTTATTTTTCAAATCCGAGTCACCATTTCTTTACTCAAATTGGCCCAATACTGATAATGGGTATCGGCTCAGTGCCATCTCTAGTATCAAATTATACCTCATAATGATCTGTTACAAACATGCTCTAAGTTGGAACGACTCTCTTCTAGCATTTGTTATGTGCTGGTTGAAGGCTTTAAGACAATTAGCATCCTGTGTTCACAGCATTTTTATCGGACTGTGCTGGAATTGCACAGACCTGAAGAGATTTGAATTTTGAATGAGTTATTAGGCACACCGTGTGTCATTGTAGCCATGAGGATGGTGAAGAAGCACATCCTGGAGGAATCTCTCCATCAGGCTTCCAGAGGACACATTTGTCCTCGCTGTTCGTACCACCACTTCTCTGTGCCTGGTGCTCTGGATGTGCTACAGAATTCCACAAAAGAAAACGGTAAGTTAGTTTCAATGTAAATTTAGTAAACTACTAAAAACATAGCTAAGAAACAACATAGTAACACGGTCTTAATGCAGCTGTAAGTTATAACTTAAAACATAGACCCACCCCCAGTAGGTGAAAGCCTTGCAGTAAAAAGCCAAGTGTCTAGCAAGTGTTGTGGTAGTAATAAAACATTCTTCCTACTTTTTATCCTGGCTTTAATGATAGATTTATTATTGTGGTGCCAACAATATGGTGGTGAATTTTAGGTAAGCAACTGTGGGTGGTCTGTACATGAACATAATTCCTCTTTACTGCTTTTTAGTTAGTTTTTAAGTAGTATTCTTTCTGTCTCTCTTTTCCTCATTCTAAACAAGTATGTTAAATGGTTAAATACACAGTGTAGTCACTTTCATGTAGTGCCAGGATGGTGGGGCCTAATTTATTCACACATCCCAGATTATGTTTAAGCCATTACAATTTGTATAACGTTCTAAGTTCAGCATATTCAAATGCATACCGAGTTTGCAGCTGCTTCTTAATTTACACCAATATGGTTCCTTGTTAAAATAACATTAAGAACCCCACACAGTAGAACAAGCACCCATCAAGATAAAGTTTAAATAGAAGATATTATTAATGTGTTTGCCACTTTATTGTAAAGAACAATTTATATAATATATATAAATCAGAGCGACACTAGCCAGTTGTGAGTGTCTGTGTGGTCATGTATGCGGAACAGGACGGACAATGCTTTCCTCAGGGTGTGTTACACTGCCATATGACGCAGCAGTTCAAAAAGATGTGGCTGGCTGGCTTTACGTCTCAGAGGAAGCACGTGTTAGCCTTCACCCTCCATGGTTGGTGGTTAAAAGCAACACTGCACAGAAGAGAATAATGAGGTAATATACCTGCTCTACACTGTTATACACGACCTGACAGTAGCTGCAGAAGCCTTGTCGCTGTGAGGGGTTTGATGGACCAGCAACAGGCTGTTCCAAGCTGCTGGGCCTATGTTTTCAAGAAAACAGAAAATTGACAACTTGTTAACCTCATGACCAGTGAACACTAAGCAAAAAAAAAATTTGAGGGTCCTTTATTACAACCCCAATTCCAAAAAAGTTGGGATGCTTTGTGAAACACATAAAAACAGAATGTGATGATGTGCAAATCATGGAAACCCTATATTTCATTGAAAATAGTACAAAGACAA
>JAOTRR010000013.1:2435038-2445760 GCA_028570945.1 Gogo arcuatus | reverse complement strand
TAGTGGAAATTGCTGCATGGGCTCAGGAACACTTCCGAAAACCATCGTCTGTGAAAACAGTTAGTCACTGCATCCACAAATGCAAGTTAAAACCATATATAACCAATATCCAGAAACACTGCTGCCTTCTCTGGGCCCGAGCTCATTTACGATGGATTGAGGTGAAGTAGAAAATGGTCCTGTGGTCTGACTGCATCCTCTGAGCTAAAGAGGAGAGGGACCATCCGGCTTGTTATCAGCGCACAGCTGAAAAGCATCTGTGATGGTATGGAGTGTATTAGTGCACACGGCATGGGTAGCTTGCACATCTGGGAAGGCTCCATTAATACTGAATGATATATACAGGTTTTTGGTGCAACATACTGCTCGTGAACCTAGGTTTGGTGTCAATGCAAACCAGGAAGACCAATATTTAAGAAAAGTACAAATTTTTGTTTTGCTTATTGTGTGACCACAGAAACTCACCTGTTGGCCATGTTGGTTTGCTCCCTATCTGCATCTACAAAAAGATTATAATTTTAAAAACAAATAATAACAACATTTAAGCTACACCCCAGCATTTTCCTAATTGTTTGGTGGTCTGGGAAAACCCATCAGACGGCACTGCAGCATACACCCCCTCCCACAACTTTTTTTTTTTTTAAACTGCTCTTCACTTTTTGGGGTAACCAGATTTTTAAAAACTATACTCATACAAATACTGATACTGCCTTACTATATAGTACACAAAAAGCTATACGTAATTTGTAGAGTGTCTGAATACTCAGTAGGTGAACTGTACCCGGATGATCTACATCCGTAGCGTGCAAACGTACTACACTGCGCTATCCCATAAGTCAGCTGGAGCCTCTGAATAACCAAAGAAGAAGAAGAATTCCCCGGGGAAAAAATAAGATGGTGGACGGTTGCGAAGTCGGTTGTTGCAGCATCCAAAGGGTGTCTTCATTTATAAACATCTGAGTCAAAGGACAGGTAAGATGGCAGTGGAGTACATCTGAATTGTGTCCTAACTAGCATACCCAAAAAACGTACTACAGTAACGGTCAAGTAGTAGGTTCTTAACTGACATTAGTGCATACTGAGTATTTTGACTCAGCCTATAACTTTACTTACGGTTGAGATTTCAGTTCAGTAAAGCCTGTAGTTTTTACAACTTATATATATATATATATATATAAAATAGAAAATATCAAAGAATTCACCATGTGAAGGGTTTCACCAGGCCACCTACTGAATCAGAAAAATGTTGACGTGAAAAAGACAAAGTGAAAGAAATCAGTATCATACATACTTTCAGCAGTGGGTGCGGATCCCTCCTCCAGAGGCATATTACTGTCTGAAAGCACCAATAGTTAGGTTTGCTGTGACATAATGTGGAAATATTTCTAAGAAAGAAAGCAAAAAAACTGAGGGGGATGATACAGTATACTCACCTCATGAGGAGAGGTGGTGAACTTTACAGGGATTTCAACTCACATACCTGCACACACAATATCTCAAGGAACCACGTGAGATAACTTAAAGGTCGCATCTAAAAGGAAACAACACACAAAAAGCCACAGTGAGGAAATAGTGGAGAATTTTGGTCTCTGACATTTCTCAAAAAGACTTCAAATGAATCTACATAAGTCTTTATTGAACACATTACTTCTTGAATATTTTGCTCAGCTTTCCCCTCATGAAAATGAAACTCCCCCCCGAAACGTGCAGATAGGCTTACTTCCCAAAAGATTCCCAATGTTTTGGAAAATTATGAACTTTATTAACAATTTAACACGCTGCAGAAATGCACTTGGCCAACTTGTTTTGCCACATAAACACACAAAAAAAAGCAAGTTGCCTCGGTTAGCTAGTTAACCTTGGCCTGCATGCGCTTGCGCCTAAACACCTTTACAGTGTACTATGTAGGGTGCACAATTCATTTACACATCCCTGTTATCACACGCATTGTAGCGCACTTATATAGACACATAGAAGCAATTTGGGACACGGCCATTGTTTAGCTAGCATCAACTAATGAAGCTCGTTAGCCGGACATTTTCCTAAACACATTCATCTTTTCGGTTACAGCAACTAATATTTTAGTTTTTCCAATGGTTACTTTTTTTAAAAAAAATGAAAAATACACATATAGCAGTTAAAAAAAAAGTACTAAACATACAAACAAATGTTTCAGCCATATTAGCTACTAGCATGTTGCACGACGACAGGTCAAGCGATTTATTCATTTTGTGGATTTGACATGCGGCCAGACCAACAACTGACGTGACTTATTTAACTGCACATGAACAATTAGTTGCGAAAATAAGAAAGTGAGTTCTGTACTTGCTTTCACCTGATTGAAAATGCTACTTTCAGATCCCATCGACATCCGTATTTGGAGCAGCTCTTTCCGGGGCGTGACGTCATTGGAAAGCGCGGGAACCCGCCCTGTCCCCTCACAGCCCGGATTTTAATAACGGAAAACTTTTACACCATTCAAATGTGCCATGAAAATTAGAGCTACATTGATTTCTGGGCCCCTTACCATCTCCTTAAAACCTGCCATTTTTCTTCTAGGGTCTTAGGAGGCCTGAGTAATCAGCCAGTTCCTCTGTTTACCAGCTATCAAGTGATGGGGTATAGCATCAAGAGGATTCAGCCATTGCTCTAAGCTCATTCTAACCTCCTCATTTCAAATGTTGTTGTTACAGTGTTTGGTGTTTTTATTTATTATATAAGTAAACAGCTTCATGTCCTGCTGAAACATCCAGCTTAGTTTGCCAAGGTACTGCTCACTAATACACAGGCTGAGCTACTCAAACTGGTACAGTGAAGCATTTAAGACAAAAATCACTACTAGCACAACATCATAGCCAAGTTATTTTAAGACAAGACAGCAAGGAAATTAGAAAATCTCAAAACATATTGATCAAGTTACTCAAGTAACAAGGAAGCTAGCAAAGAGACTCCCAGCTTCACCAGCCCATCCTGTGCTTTGGGTTCCCCCCCCCACCTCAGACCAATCTTGAAACAAGAAGCACAAACAAATTTTTAAAGTGTAATTTTATTGTGCAAGGCAAGTCACTGGTTTTAAATCTTGTTGAAAGCTGCCACATCCATGGACTGCACATAGTCCTCAAATGCAGTGATCAGCTCCTCCAGCTGATCGGTTCCAACTTTGTCGTCTTCCACCACACAAGCAATCTGCAGCTTCTTAATGCCATAGCCGACAGGCAAAAGTTTGGCTGCGGAGGGATTAAAAGAATTATTCAAAAACAGGTCCACAAGCATGTCTCCCCCCCCCAATACATCAACTTCAACTCAGGAAGGACTGGTAATTAAGGGACTGGTTGAATTGGTTATGTTGGGATCAGGAAAAAAAAGAAAAAGAAAAACAAACAAACAAAAACATGCAGTCCTGGGGATACTCCAGGACCAGGAACCCGTGTTAGGCAATGCAACACAAGATAGCTTTTCATTTAACAAAAATCAAAAGACCCCACAGACTTACACTGGCCCCAAACCAGACCGTCCAACTCGATGCTGCGAACACACTCCTCAAGCTTGGCCATATCCGTTTCATCATCCCAAGGCTTGACATCCAGAAGGATGGAGGACTTGGCGATAAGGGCTGGCTCTGCAGGAGTATTTAAAAAATGTCTGACATGTAAAAACAGCAATCACAAAAAGAAGGACTACAGACAAGTAGGAAACTGGCTAGAATTCAGGTAGGAAAAAAAGGTGTCCATCATTCCATGTATCAGCCGAAAGATGGTGACAAGATCATCATTGCACTAGCCAGCCAAAAAAATTTAACAGAGAACCGAGATCTCTGATGTTAAAACATGGCTATAAAAAAAAGTGACAGACTGAATCTGTAGTGAAAAACAAAGTGAACAAAAGCACCACATACTTTTAGACTTCTTTTCATTGTAGGCTGCTAGTCTCTCCTCCCTGATTCTCTTGGCCTCCTCATCCTAGGAAGGTGGGGGGAACATTAGTTCAAATCAGAGTAACGAGATCTAAACATACTATTTCCACAAAGACTGGTAATCAGGAATGAAAAGGTCCATCACATCAGCTGAAAAATGGTGAGAAAGAGACACTCCATGTAACCAGAAGAACTTCATACTAGCACATATCTAAGTTCAATGAAACTGACCTCCTCTTCATCAGAACCGAAAAGATCAATGTCATCGTCGTCGTCGTCCTCCTCCTCTTCTTTCGCAGGAGCGGCACCACTGGTCGTGTTCTCGACACCAGCAGGACCGTACTGACCCAGAGGCTTCTTCACTCCTGGGAGGCTGAAGTAGTCAGACAAGGCAGAGTAAGTACTACATTCATTCACATAATCACATAAGGAGTCAACTACCTCCCAGGTACATCAGTGTTTAAACGATTGTGCATCATCTACTCAGGCGAAAGATGGTGATAGAAAACTCATCACAAACTGGGGATGATTCTAGCAGACATTGTGCCATGAAATGGTAATAGTTACCTGGCCTTCTCTTTCTGGTATGACTTGATATGGTTGTACCAGCGAAGGGCATGGCACAGGTCTGCAGGTGGAGCACCAGAGAGGGCATCGAATACAGCAATGTCAGCCTGGGATGGCACGTAGCTACAAGGAAAAAGCAATACCGATTGATTAGTACCAATCAGGCAAGCACTAACTTATCTTCTCTAGGAAATATTCATCAAGCCCAATACTTCTGTGCTGCTTTAATTTACATTAACGTTCTGATTAGAAGCTTTAATAAAAGCAAAATTATTTTTGAAGAGCTCCTTAATGATGGTGATTCCACTGAAATTGGCATGTTGGGCCCTTATAACCTCAACACATGTATCCTATGATTTTAACCAGTTCTGTAGATGATCCATGTACATACTATGGATAGGTGCCTAGCGCTATGTGTGCGTCAAGTATTGATAATGGTATGGAGAGGTAGGAATGTGGGAGTTAGGCTTGCTTGGGGTTGTAATTCAAGTTGCTATCATGACTATTTTTCTAAAAGACATGCAGTAGGCCCATTATTCTGTGTCTCCGTTTATCTGTCCAGGGACTACAGATGGAACTTAGCTAGTAGCCAGCTGTGGTGCAAAGATTCTCTCATGGGAGATTTTTTGTACATGATCCCTAATGAAAACTTGCTCATCTTTTCAGGTTTGGCATCTTTACTTAAATCCAAGAAAGCAATTTTAAATTATAATAAATCACAATAGCTCATTGTATCATCACTTTTGCACAAAATATCCAGGAGCATATTCAAGTCTAACATAGAAAGATAAAAGATAAAAACTGATCATGTATGCATGCAATATCCAAAAAAAAAAAAAAAAAAAAAAAAAGCAAATTACTGAGCAACATTACAAAAAGTTCAAGATAGAATTGTGTTTAAAGCTCAACACAGTGCAGCTATAAAAGATATTCATCTTGAACTTAATGTTCCTTAGAACATAGAAGTTACACAGAAACAAATAGGATTTGATATTACATAGGTTAGAAATAGATTCCCAATTAAAAACAAAAAAAACCCCCAATTGATTCATTTCTGCTGGTATTTGAAAAAGAGTTGCTGACACTGTCTTCAGCTCTAATAACAGTGTTTTTGTATGTTTAGCTGTGCTTCCACATTAATTCTCAACTACATCCTTTTACAAACAAGAGTAATAAATTGTGAATTTCAAGCGTAATGTACAGGAGGCAGAACCGCGGTAGAGAAGGCGCGTATATACGAGGTTTTACGGTAAATACCAGCCGCTAGCAAATTTCCTCTTTGAAGGGTGACCGGGAGAACTAATTAATATTCATGACGTAAGTGCTACCTGATTGGTTAGGGAATGAATACATTCACCGGCCAATCAGCTTGCATTTTCCTCATGAATAATGAGATTTCCTCAGCCACCCAGCAAAAAAGGAAAAGCCGGTAGGGAGAGCTAACACAGTGTTTTAGTTAAAATGTAGTGAACAGTTTATTCATACATTTAATTTCTAGACGTAACTTTTTGCTAAAATAGAACTCTAACAAGCTTTTTAAACAACAGGCTTTCCCCTCACCCTCAAGTGCTTCTGTTTGGCGTAAAACCTTGTATATACGCGCACTCTAGTTCTCTACTGCAGTGCAGGCAGAGGCCTGTTAGCAAGTGCGCTAAACAGATAACCAAATCATGATCAAAACGCGTTTAAAGTGACTCACCCTTCGATATAGCTCTTATCTGACAAAAAGTCATTTAAGACTTTAAGGCCTACGGGAGTTTTCAAATCGCCAAAGCCCATTGTTGAAATCTAGTCTGTAGACCACGTGGACAGACGGCGACTTGGAGAAAGAACGAAGGAAGGAGAAAAGAACACGTAAAAGCCTTTATACCTCTGACGCCATGACCCCTCCTCCTCGTCTTCCTCCTCCTTCTTCTTTTGTCTCACACACGTTTTACTTTTCTCACACTTAAAAACGTCAAAATAGTTTAATTAAGCATACTATAAAATGTCATTTTGTTTTCTTCTCGTCTGAATGGTCACATGGAAACATATGAACTTGTTAACTAATATTTAGTATATATAAACTTTTGTAACATATGAAAATAAAATTATATCAAGGAGGAATTATTACTTTCACATAGCTGATACTAAGTTGACGTTAAATTATAAAATTTATTTTATTTACATTTTAAAGAGGAAGTCAACGGAAGTGACGTTTGACCAACGAGGTCAGAGTTCAAATCAGCAGCGCATAATTAATCGTTTTCAGGAAATTGTTTTATTTATATAACTATTAGTTACTATTTTAATTAAAATTGTAACTATATTTTTTACGTTTAAAGCTAAATTGTCAATTTCCGTCGTCACAAAACGTGTTTTCCCCCACCCGCATTTAATAAACCCGGTTAGGATTGGCTAGTTAGTCAAACAAAAAAGGAATGCGCCAATGAAATACTGCTTAAGTCGTCGGGGGGCGGACTATGCGTGAAAGACTACTCAATCCTCGCGCCGGATACTGGATTTGTCGAAATACAGGTGGGAAACATATCGCGTGAAAACTCCTTCATAAGTGAACGTATTACGATTGCGCTGTTCTGGTCCAGAAGGCCAAATAGCGTCAAGGTAAGATACACGATTTGATTTTATAGTATCAATGGCTTACAGTTGGTTTATGGTTGTCTGTAATATTATACAGGAAAGCTATAGTCGTGCTTTTATGAGTGCGATGTGTAAAATGATGAGAAGTTCCCTCTGTCCTTGGTTTGACCAGCGGTTCAGCTTCTTAGCGGTAGCTATGCTAAACCTTCAAAACGTCAACACACACAGACACAACTGGACGTGTTTCATATTACTCAAAAAATGTAAACATTTCGAGCAGTGTTGCGTTTTAAAGTATGTTTCTCTTTATCTGTATATGTGTTTTAGCTTAATATAGGTGTGCACTTGGCGTCGCTAGAGTTTTAACATTTTTGTTGTTTCATAAAGCGCGTATTAACTGTCATAACATCATAATGTCGGTTATTCGAGCACTTTATGTTTCTCTGCTTGTTGTAGATCAGATGTTCTTAAACATTTTTCAGTGAAGGACTTTAACCATTAACCATAAAAACTATAACTGTTTACCATCCCAGTAGCTTCATTATTTAAATCTGTGCAATAATGTTTTCTGTTCTAGAAATTTCCTCCAGCAAATTAACGTTATTTGTAGCCCGACTTGTTTTTGAGTTCATTATGTGTTAAATGAAATCCATTCAAGTCAGCTTACCAGGCAACCCAGCTAATAAATAGTCCTGCAGGAACTCAATAAATATAATATTCTGAACAATAAAAAAAAACAAAAACATTTTTACTCATAATATACTTGTTATTTCTGTTACTTGGTAATGAAGGAATGTTTATGAAACTTTTTAATGCCTTGTTTGGTTTCATCATTTCAAAACTAAGGGGATGCAAATTTCTGGACTGTAGCTGCTGTAGTTACAAAGTACATATGTTATGTTTTAGAGGTATAAAATTAACACAAACACATTATTCAGAAAGAAGCAGTGAGCCATCAGATATGAGGCTTTTGGGACAAACAAGGACCATGTTTATTAACATACGTTTATAGCATCCATCCATCCATTCATTCATTCATCCTTGGTACCTGCCTGGTCAGGGTCTCGGGAGATTACATTAGGCTGTAATTTTGTTTACATTTTGGGAAATGGAACCGACTAAATTTACTTGCAGACTGGTACAAACCGTGTAAACAAGATAAAAAAAAACAAACAGTCCTGCGTACATCTCTAGTCGAGACCAATTATGAGCTCGAGTGATGTAGCTGAGGTTGAGGAACTGTCAGAGCCAGAAATCACACATCATACTGTCAGTGCTGGGATGTATGCATCTCGGCTTTTTTTTTCTAGTGTTACTCAGGTTTTCCGAGGGAATTGTGGTAGGGTTCATATTAAAGAAAAAATCATTTCCGGTTTAGGCCACACCCACTTAGGGTTTAAATACAAATAAAAATACAGATAATAGTGTTGTGTTACATTCCTAATGTGTATGTGTTATGCACGCTAATGCTTTTTTTCTTTCTTTCTCGACAGCGTCATGTTGCGTTTGCCAGCAGTTGGTCGGGCCCTGGCCGGGGCAGCCCACTCTAAAGGGAACCTCGCCACCTCTAGCAATGGTAAAACTACACACACCTCTGAGGAGCTAAAAGGCTGAAAAACAAAATGAACATTTTACTTGTAATGAGGATCCGTCAGGGCTGAAACATTGTTCTTATGTCACAGTAAAAATAAGAATCTGTACCTATGTGTGGGCTTAAAGCTTTTCATCCCATCTTAGTTTCTATCCAATGCAATTTATTTGCTTTCTTTGCCAATCCCTTTCCATTCTCTTCAAAGTTGACAATAGAATTTTGATATAGAACAGAAACACCCTATTGTTGGGAGATGAGTTATGTTGTGCTTTGTTGATTACAGTAAGGACATCAATCCGGGCCTCGAGTAACATGGTTGAGGTGTTTGTAGATGGCAAGCCTGTGATGGTGGAACCTGGAACGACTGTACTTCAGGTGAAGCATCACTGATCTGCAGCGTTCACTCGGGCGTTAGTTGAGCATTTCACACAAACATTTTAATAGGCGATTTGAAATGTACTAAACTGCTCATTCTTTTCATTCAGGCCTGTGAGAAAGTTGGAGTGCAGATTCCTCGTTTCTGCTACCATGAGCGTCTGTCTGTGGCAGGAAACTGCCGTATGTGTTTGGTGGAGATCGAACGAGCACCGAAGGTATCGTTTTCTTACGAGTAACCTCATAAATCTAACAGCTGCAGAATATATATGCAACTGAATTATACTGAAGATTTAAACTGTACTTGAACCGACATGTAGTAGTCTATTTACAGTTCAGTTTTGACTCATTTTTAAATGTGACAAGGTCAGATTTAAATGACGGTAGATTTAAGTAAAGCTATATTTATGAATGTAGGTGAGCCAAATTTCCATCCCCAACAAAAATAACAAATATTCCATATGAGCACAACACTGAAAAACAGACTACCAAAATGAATATAAGTACAGCTCATGTTTTAGTGTTGATATGAAATTATGCCTGTACAATAACCTCAGAAATGTGCATTTCTTGTACACAAATCTGCTCATTACCCACTAAGAGCCTGATAAAGATACGCATGTAAGCATTTTGATTTATCATTTGTATATCATCTACATAATATCATTAGTTACCTATATTTTAATAGATTATTTAGTATTGTTGCGATATTTATTATTGTATTGTTTACGATAATATTGATTTGGATTATTTAACTGTAAGCATTTTTCAGGTTGTTAAAATGGTGCAATCAAATTTACACACACACTGACCAGATGTGAAGTTAATCATGCAGATGAAGATGAAACAGGTGGAATTTGCATGTGGTCATTTTACGATCAAACTTGACTGCTTTGGTGAATAAAGGCCATTGGGTTTTATTAATCAACTTGTATTACAAGAGTATTATAGTATTACCAGATCAGCACTTGTTCTAAGCTCCAGTTAATGTATGACTTTTGTAATGATTACGTTCTAAAAATATCTCTGTTCTTTACTGGTAGCCGGTTGCTGCATGTGCTATGCCTGTCATGAAAGGCTGGAACATACTCACAAACTCTGAAAAGACGCGAAAGGCCAGGTATTCTTTCACCCTTAACTTTACAGCCATATTTGTTAGTTCTTGCTGATTTATTCTATTAATTTAATTCTTTTGTTTTGTTAGAGAGGGAGTCATGGAGTTCCTTCTTGCCAATCACCCTCTTGACTGTCCTATTTGTGACCAAGGAGGAGAGTGTGACTTGCAGGTAGGAAGACTTTACTCGTCACCTCTTTTGTTCTTTCTTTCTTTCATTCTTTCTTTAATACAGAGACTTTGTAGTGAATCTTTCCCTTAACTGTTGAAAACTTGCCTTTCATTGTAGGATCAGTCAATGATGTTTGGTTCGGACCGAAGTCGATTCACAGAGGGGAAGAGAGCAGTGGAGGACAAAAACATTGGCCCTCTCATCAAAACAATCATGACACGCTGCATTCAGTGCACACGTTGTGTCCGGTGAGTGAACTGAGTTCCAGTGCCATACACCTTACATATTATATTTTGTTTTGTTCAATTTAAACTTTAAAGTCAAACAAAACCCAAAAATAAACACCGTTTGCCGGTCACGGCAAGTGCCCTGATGTGCCCTCTGCACGTTTAAATTAAAAATAAAACTTT
>JAOTRR010000013.1:2421734-2434938 GCA_028570945.1 Gogo arcuatus | reverse complement strand
TTTTTCTTTTAAAATAAAATCTGTACACAGTATACAGGTACAAATATGAACAAATAAACACTCAAATATGTCTTGTATGGATATTATCTGTTAGTATAAAGGAGTTTATATTTGGGTTTTGTTAATCTTTAAGGTGTAAAGGTGAGCTGAATTTCAATCCTTAAGATTGAGTTTACTGAACACTGAGTCTCTTATCAATGATGTAGTAAAACTGGGTGTAAATGTTTTCATAAGCCAAATCTGGCAGGAGTTTTTAATAAAAGCTTTTACAAAAGTTTTGGTATTGCTGATTATATATACGCACACTTATTTATTTTTAAACTTTCCAACCCATCAGGTCACATGTTGAAGGCAAGTGAGAAAAATAAACATGGAGGGCAGAATTATGGTAAAAGAATTGAGTGAATATGAGGAGATGTATGACACATTGAATTGAAATTATTTAATTGCTAATATTGCAGGATAAGGAAAAGTGCCAAGTTTTGTGGCATTCACTGGTATCTTTAAGTGTGACCACATTCAGTAAAGTCACACCAGCAGCTCCTTCTCTTGAGTTTCTGAATTTGAATTTTTTATTTACTCATAATGAGAAATCTAATCTTGATAGTAAGCTAGGATAGTTAGTTAGCTAATAGTAGCCAGGACCGGTAAGAACGTTATGGTTACAGTGTGCAAGTAGCCGGAGTGGCTTTTCTCCAGCCATACAGATATAGATTATTTAAAAAGAAAATGGATCCATAGGCAATGCAGAAGTAGCCTTGCAAGATTTTCATTGCCAAACACCTGAGTAACCACTGAAATATTGTTTGTTGCAGCTTTGCCAGTGAAATTGCTGGTGTGGAAGATCTGGGCACCACAGGACGTGGCAACAACATGCAGATTGGCACTTACATAGAGAAAATGTTCATGTCAGAGCTGTCCGGGAATGTGATCGATGTGTGTCCTGTTGGAGCGCTGACATCGAAACCCTGCGCTTTCACAGCCCGACCCTGGGAGACCAGGTAAAACCGAGAACGCGATCAGTAGTTTAGAAATAATATTTCAAGGCCCAGATTTGATATGGAAGGCAAATAAAAATGTTTAGTAAGCCTCCTATAAAGAGTAGCACCTGGTGATTTATGGTGTGTATTCTTTCTTTCAACAGAAAGACAGAATCTATTGATGTGCTTGATGCTGTGTGTTCTAATATCGTGGTGAGCACAAGAGGAGGAGAGGTAATGAGGATCCTACCTCGTCTTAATGAAGACATCAATGAGGAGTGGATCTCGGACAAAACCAGGCAAATTTTCCAACAACTCAAAAACTCAGACTTTATTTTTTTAATTTACTTCTGTAAACTTTTATGAGGAGCATACTCTAAATGTAACACTTGCTTGTAATTCAGTTCCCACTTTTTCCTCTTTTTTTTCTCTCTTGTTTCTTCTGTCAGGTTTGCCTATGATGGACTGAAGAGGCAGCGCCTGACCCAGCCCATGGTCAAGGATGCCAGCGGTCAGCTGGTGCCCGCTTCCTGGGAGGATGTTCTCACATGTGTAGCTGGCGTGGTAATTATCGTATATAGTTTTAGAGATGAATGTTGTGCTAAATATTTAGTGTGAAGTATAGCTAATTGCTTATTTAAACTATGGATACTATGTGTATGCATTATCTTATTTTGTATTTTCTGTTACATTTGTATGTGTGTAAATGGATTTGCAGCTCCAGGGAGTCCAGGGCTCTGAGATTGCAGCTATTGCTGGTGGGTTGGTAGATGCAGAGTCTCTGGTAGCCTTGAAAGACTTGCTGAACAGACTGGACAGTGAAATCCTCTGCACTGAGGAGATCTTCCCTATGGCTGGCGCTGGGTGAGTTCCATTAGTTAATCTCAAGGGAAGAAATCCTATTCTTTTTTTTTTTCTTTCTTTCCCCCCCCCCTTTTTATCTAACTCTGATAAAGCCCGTTATTTAGGACGCATGTTATTATTTAGGAGCCCTTCTAAGTGATCATGAAGTGCCTCGTCTCTGAGATACTTATTGGCAATGTGTGTATGGATAATATGTATATTAAATGCACTCTGAACTCTGTCCCTCACCCAGAACCGACCTGCGCTCTAATTACCTGCTGAACACCCGTATAGCGGGTATTGAAGAGTGTGATCTGCTGCTTCTGATTGGAACAAACCCACGCTATGAGGCTCCCCTGTTCAACGCACGCATCCGGAAGAGGTGCTTGATTGTCAGCATAGCGCTACTTGCTATAACTCATCTTAATATATTTGAGTCTTTTCATTCTTATTTCAGTGCAGGTATAGGTTTAATGCAAACTACAAAGACATTTTTCCTCCACAGCCTTTTTTTAAATTCATCTTGGTGTGCCAAGAATTCTGGAGCTGGTCTAATGTGTAACATTTAAAGTAATGTTGAAATGACTGTTTCTCTCTCTTCCTAGTTGGCTCCATAATGAGTTGCAAGTCTCCGTGGTGGGTCACCATGTAGATCTTGGCTACTCTTACGATCACCTGGGTGATTCCACTCAGGTGCTGCAGGAGATCGCTGCTGGAACGCACCCTTACTGCCAGGTAACGAACTCCATCTTACTTCTTACTGCCATTACAACTAACATATCTGTTTCAGTGAATGTCTAGTTGATCAATTTATATCAGCTTTTTGAATCTAGCGTAACATATTACTTGGGTTCGACCATCAATGCTGGTGCTGTACCCCTTTTTCACTGCTAAGGTGCTGACTCTAGTTCAAGCAAACTAACTGATATAACTGATATAAGAAAAGGCCCCTGAATCTTCATCAGATCTGGGGGTTTGTTACTGCATAGTGTGAAAATAAATAATGACCATGAATGCATTCAGAAGTATTGTCTTTAGGTTTCTGAATACACATCCTTCAGAGTCTATACACTATAAACATATGGTAATTAACAATTATGCACAAGATAGCAGGTGCACGTCTTAATTGCTTTCAACTATTTAATGTAAGTGCCTCTGCTTTGGAAAAGCAGTACTGTAGTTGTACAACTCCTACTTAGTTTGGTGTGAATGCATTCTGAAAGGTTGTTTTTCTTGGACCACATTTGCTATTTTTATTACATCTATAACCATAACCTTGGAACTGTTTTGTTCGTTCATTCATTGAGCTTCAAGCATTTTATCTGGGTTGTGGTGAATCTGGAGCCTATCCTTGGACACTAGACACTATAGGTGTAACATTTGGAAGATTTAGATGAATGCATCAATTTAACAGGCAATGATTTGAAATGAATCAAAGCAAAAGTCATAAATTAATTATTATTGATTATAACTGATTATATGGCAATTGTTAGTGAACAAGGGCAGTTAGTGTGTATAAAATGATTCCTGTTTTTTAAAATTGATGTGTACATACTGTATGCTGGCAAGGTGAAATGAGGTAAAATTGTCCTTGTCTACATCATAATTCACAAATTAACACTACCCTAGATTCTGAACAAAGTTGGTCCCGTAGTGATTGGAGGCTATTTTATCACATCATTTATAGGAGAGTCATTGGTATAGCCAAATATTGAATTGCCTTAAAAATCAAAATTGTAATGTATCGTGCGAAAGCTTGGGGTTTACATCCCTGCTAGACACGAGGCAGAAATACCTCCTGGATGAGACACCAGTGCACCACAGTGCACCATGCACACACGTCGACACATTCCTTCACACCTACAGCAGTTCATAGTAGCCAGCCCTTCTGTTTTTGGGAGGTGGGAGGAAACCGCTGCACCATCCTGGCACCCATTGTTCATGTATTTTATTTTTAAAATGTGGTCACTGAAGTAATTTGTTACGCATTTTGCAGAAAAGCAAAGAATGTATCAGGATTAGGCACCAGCTCCGGAACCAGCACAAACACCTTGTTGTTGGAAAAGGAATGTGTACCATTGAGTTCATCCAAGATGGCAGTTATAACACTGACAGCACTGTCTCCTGGTGTTAGGTGCTGGCCCAGGCCAAGCGGCCAGTAGTGGTGGTTGGAAGCTCCTGTCTCCAGAGGGCTGATGGTGCTGCCATCTTGAGTGCCGTATCCACAATTGGTCAGAATGCCCGTGTCAGCAGTGGGGTTGATGAGGGATGGAAGGTCCTTAATGTGCTGCACAGGTTAGTCCAGTTTCTTGTCTATCTACTTTTTTTTTTTTTTTTTTTTTTTAATATAAAGTAACTGCCTTGTCTGTGTCAAGTGCATGTTCAGACATTGGTGGTAGATTAGCTAGATTGTGCCTAGTCAGTGTATTAGTAAGATGACTGCTTATTAATAGTCCATTTTAGTCCTAGAGCAGTTTATTTTTTCCTACAAAGCTTTACTGGATTTTATGATTGTTAAAGTAACTGTTCAATCTAAGGTATGCTGAAGAATGTGTGTGTGTGTGTATATAGAGTGGCCAGTCAGGTAGCAGCACTGGATCTGGGCTATAAGCCTGGTGTGGAGGCAATCAGGAAGAACCCACCCAAAGTGCTGTTCCTGCTGGGAGCTGATGCCGGCTGCATTACTAAAGCAGACCTGCCCAGAGACACCTTCATTATCTATCAGGGTGAGTCTAGTCTTTCACAGGTTACCTCACCAGGGCAGAGATGTCCAAAAAGACTCACTGTTATAGTGAGGGGAAGTATTTGGACACTTGTCTTTGTTGCTTAATATACATATATCTACTTTAACTTTACATCCAGGTCTTTTGACTTTGTATTTATAAACATGAACAAATGTATGTATTCATAAGCATAACAAAATGTGCTTAAAAACAAAATTGATAAGGAAAAAGTATGAAAGTATTCAGACATTGTATTTTATACGTTTTATGTATGTATGTATGTATGTATGTATGTATGTAAAGGTTACATAAATCATGTTCCTGATATAAATGCAGCATCGGGCAGCTTGCACTTACTGTCATTATAAAAGACATTGCCATTGGTTAGGAAGATTTCATGCAGCAAGTAGCAATCATGGTGAAGGACATTCCAAAGTCCTCAGGGACACCATTATTAAACAACGCTCAAGTTGAAAAAGCTGTAGAGCCATCGCAGAAACCTTAAACCTCCCTGTCAGTACAATTGGTTCAATAATATGGAGGTTGAAAGTTCATAGAACCATGGATAATCATCCCCAGAAAGGTGCGCCACGCACAATTTCACAACGTACTCTCAGATTAATGATAAGGAGTGTAAGAGAGAAACCAGCAGTCACTAGAAAAGAGTTGTAGAACGATCTGAAAGCAGCAAGAACAACTGTTACACAGAGAACAATACACAGTGACCTGCACTGTTAACATCTCTGTTCCTACACCCCATGCAAAACTCCTCCAAGAACTCTTTTGGAATAAAAGATGAAACGAGTAGAACTCTGGCAGAAATTCAGTTCATCATGTTTGGAGAAAGAAGGGTTTCCATGATATGGGGCTGCTTCTCTGCAAATGGTCCTGGGGCATTACACATCATTGAAGGAAGAGCAATGTACCAGGACATATTAGAGGAGAACCTCGTAACCTTGAGGATTCGAAGATGTATGTCTTCAAAATTTCATATATAAAATATTAAAAAAAGTGTGTGTGTGTGTGTGTGTGTGGCAATTGAGTTAATTATACAGTTCCTGTGTGCTTTACATTAACTGCATTCCCTGGGCAATGAGCATCCTACAACAGTCACCTCTCTCCCCTAATGCAGGTCACCATGGTGATGTGGGAGCCCCTATGGCTGACGTCATCCTGCCTGGTGCAGCATACACAGAGAAGAACAGCACATACGTAAACACAGAGGGGCGTGCCCAGCAAACCAGGGTGGCAGTCACCCCACCTGGTATGGCTCGCGATGACTGGAAGATCCTTCGAGCCATCTCTGAGGTGTGTGTGCGGACATAATTTGATACACCGTGTATATGCTTATTAGTTTATTTACAGTCTGAACCAGAGTGAAGTAGATACTTTTGGTTTGGTTTGGTTTAGTTTCACACTGCACATAAGTAAACAAACCCAAAAAAAAAAAAATTTGTCTGAGGGTCCTGTAGGCCTAAAAACATCCTCGTAAAACTTTCACTCATTGATCAGAAACACTGCAACGAAAAAAAAGGAAACAAAGCTTTGCCACGTACGTTTAGAAATCCAGAAAGACTCCCCAAGGACAGAGGACATGGGGCCGGCACTCAATAAATTACTAGATTGGCTAAATAATTATTTTAAAAGGTGTATTGCAGCTTTTTTTCTATTCGTCATTCCAAATATCCAGAATACATGGTGCTATTGCGCTGCCCTTTGCTTCAGTCTGTGCCTGATCGCTCAGTTTAGCAGCTCACTTCTACAAAAAAAACGCTACAAACAATGCAAAATATACAATATGTTTGAATCAGCCCATCTACAGGAAGTGAATCAGGATCTAATTGCTTTCTCACTGCAATTGAATCATGATAGACTTTGCTTGGAACTGGACTAAAGGTGCCTCACTCGGACAGTCTTAGACTGATTGTTTTGGTCCGCACTAGAGTGTAGGTATTGTGTTCTCGTCTACACAAGAGAACTGTACTTGGTGGGGAAAAAGCACCCTTAGTGACTTTCTGAATAGCAGGTGGTTTTTTTTTTTAATATATAAATTTCATTTATATGGGGTTCTCTCCCTCAGAGGTATTTGTCTTGTCAGGATTTTTTCCAGTTTGTACTGTCTGTTTTGTGTGTGCTAGCTGGCTGGAGTCACTCTGCCCTACGAGACATTAGACGAGGTGAGGAACAGACTGGCAGACGTGGCCCCCAACCTGGTGCGTTATGATGATGTAGAGGAAGCAAACTACTTCAAACAGGCTAATGAGCTTGCTAAGGTTGGTGGGGTTTATTTGTTTGTTTTCTCTCCTTTTTTTTGATAAAATATAATAAAGTATGGTGAAAATATAAATTCCTGTGCAGGGGACAACTCAAAAGTAGTCATTTTTTTCTAAGAAACTGAGGTAGCACATCATGTTTGTACCCTCAACAAAATGAAACAAATAAGCAAGTCATTAGCTATGAGCTGTGATATTTCTCTTCACAGATAAAATATGCTATTTGAGCCTGACATCTAGCTGCACATTATTGTACTCAGTTTCATGCGTTTCCTGATTCAGAAACGTTCAGATGCCATTCATGAAAGCTGATTAATCTTATTAATTGGGCATAGTGCAGCAAATGGTAGGATACAGGACAAGTAGCGTGTGCTATAGTTACTAGGCATGTAAGAATATATTGTGTGACGAGAAATCGTGATACAAATCGATGAAATAAAAAATGAATCGCAATTATCAGGCTGTGTAATCTTAGTTTTTTCTAGCTGTAATTGTGTTGTTTAGACAGCAGAGGGCTGATTGTATATTTTTCAAAAATATAGTAAGAAAATCTAATCATGAAATCAATATCGTGAATCGGATCTAGTAGTGAATTGGGTGAATCATTACATGCCTAATGGTTACAGCACCAAATTGCATCGAATCACTGTGAACTGCAAGCTGTTTAAAAGAACATGCCAAATACCTTATTTTGAAGATGTCAAAGTTGAGAATTTTCTTTCTCTGGTTGCTGAATGAGAGAAGAAAAAAATGCTGGTGACCACTAGCCTATGGAGCTTACTTGTCCACCAGGCAACTATCAATTAAAAACAAAAAAAAACGAAAAACACCTTAATATCCCAGGCTACTGATTTGTCCATCCCTGCCCCTGTAGTCATCATTGGCAGGTATTTAGATTATATATCTTCTCTCTTTCCAGGCTGTGAATCAGTCTTTGCTTGCAGAGCCTCTTGTTCCTCCTCAGCTTTCAGTGAAAGATTTCTACATGACAGGTAATGACCGACACTCATTTTCCATAGTGTAGTGTAAACTTGGCTTTTACAAAGACTAGGGCTTTGTGTGACGGTATGTTGTCATTGTGCATAGTTCTGCAGTTTATTTTAATAGCACTGTGCTTCAACTATAATCTGACAATATTATTGTATTTTTTTTATTTATTTAATTTTTCTTCATAGACTCCATCAGTAGGGCCTCCCAGACAATGGCTAAGTGTGTAAAGGCTGTGACAGAGGGAGCAGCAGCAGTAGAAGAGCCTGCTATCTGCTGAAACACCTTTTACCATCTGTTAAAACTGAACGAATTTTAATGTTTGATCCAGCCCATACCTGCAGCTGATAAATCTTGCTTCTATTTAAATGCACTAACAAAAATGTTGTACACGTTTCGTTCCCACACTGAGATCGAGGGAGAACTGCTTTGTTATTGAAAGCTCGTAATGAATAAAGTTGTATGATGTCTATTTGTTCTCATGTACACTATCTGCATTGGCAACATGAATTCAAATCATATCAGAGTTAATGTGTAAGAGAAACTGAGGTAGTTCATGTTAAATATATTGTTTTATGTCTTTCAACCTGTGTTATGAGCATTCAGTTCTCTGCTTATAATATTTTAGACATGACTATTTTTGTTGTATTTGTGGTCAGACTGTAGAAAGAGAAATATGCATGAATTGTAGCAGTTAATTCTGTAAAAATGACATTATTTAGAGGTTGATAGGGGGCATCCTCTCTTACACTTTCCTTCGGTGTTGAAGTACGTACTTGCTTTAATGGTTTCGACTTCATCTTTATTATCTGCATCGTATACTTAGTCAGTTACTATGGGATAATATCTGAATGGTTACATGAGATTTATGTCTCATTGCCTTTAAAGTCAAGTTCAAGATTTCACTTAAAGCTTGAATGAGACGTGTAATGGGGTGAAGAGGCTGCCGGGGAAGACTTGAGGGAGATCCCGTTCGAGTTTGCACTCCTATGACAGGGGAAGTCAAATCGAGCAAAAGTTAACACGTGTGCACTTCTAACACCGTCGCACAGAACTCTTCATTCAGGTTTTAGCTCTGAGAAACGAATTGGCTTTAGAATAAAAGCCGAACACACAAAGTTGAATTCCAAAATGGTTGCGGAGGTTGTTGTTGCACTGTCGCCTGTTGTCATGTCCCCCCGGTGCCTGTAGTAGTGCTGTAAGAAGCCTCGATCCGACGACCAAACCAACACCCTTGTGCTCCATGTATACGCGCACTTTTTATCAAAATAACCGACATCCAAACGTGCTCCACTTTCGCCCAAAGGTGCGTGCGAGAACGAAATCAGGACCGTCCGCGGATAAACGCGGTGAATACACCGCGGGATTCAGCCTGTTATCCGTAATAGCCGTCGATAGCGGGTGAAAAAGTGAGCCTTGTCCGGCTAATGCTAGCGGGCTAAGCTAAAACCGGAAGCGAACAGCGCAGCACCGGAGTCGGAGTGAGTAGGAAGGCCGCGCGAGTGTGAGGCGGAGCGGGTTGCTTGCTACGCGACTCGGGAGGATTCGGTAGGCCCACGGTAACTGCTAATTTCGCTTTAACAAACATTTAAAAGGGAAACATATAGGAAGAAACAAAGCTCGGCTGGTTTTGTGAAAAACCAAATAAAAAATGTTTGTGTTAATTAAAAAGTCTTTCGCTTGAAGAAAATTTTAAACAAAAAATTTTTTTTGCTTCACGGCACCATTTTTGCGCATTAAAAGCCACCTAACGTCATATACTACAGCATATACCACAGATAATTCATGTACTATGGATATAATTTGTTAATATAACTATTTTTTTTGTGTTTATAAGCTATCTAGCCAACTCCACCTAGCGAGCTAATCAGCTCGTTTTCCGTCTTTCATCCGCAGCAAAATGATCAAACGGTGATCGCGCGCGCTACTTTAAGCGTCTCTCTTAATCCTGGCCTCTTAAGTAACTGATAACGCGACCCGAGTGTGAGATAGATAGAGCAGGAGGCGGGAAGTTTTTGGCCACCATCCCCTTGCGCGTTTAAACTCGTTTTGCATGTCAAACCTACCGTGCACTCATTACTCTTCTAATATTTTCGGATTTAGCCCTTCATCTGCTTAAAGCACCTACTTGACCAAGTGAAGATCACTAGTATCATTTCAGAGGATTCCTGTTTTTTTTTTTAAACTCATGCTTTTAGTATTGCGTCGTGCTGTTCATTCTCATTTCACATGACATACCCATCATGTTAATTAATATAACTCCACATCGGGAAAATACACCTTACGTTTTAACCCTAGGCATAGTTTGTGAAAGGAAAAGGCTCTAAATGCAAGCACACATGCAACTTATCAGTGTTTATTGGTACACAGCCTGGTGTGGGTGTGGCTGATGGTTGATTAATTATTATTAAGATTAACAAAGAAAAACAACAACTCTTAGACACTTTCTTTCAGTCTTATAATTGGAAACAGTGTGATCTGGAGAAAAATTGTGAAGATTATTAAGACCCAATGAATTTGTATCACAGGACATCTCATACATTTGTATCCAAAGTGGACTACAGGGAGTTCTGGGAGTTCAGCTATGGTTATTTTACTTCCTATTAATGGAGGTCAAAAGTCAAAATCCTTCCTGTTTCTATAGCCCTCGGCCTCTCACCTATTACATAGCTAGGGTTACAGTGGGGGGCTGGTCCTCTGGTAACCGCAAGAGTTTGACTCCCTACTCATATTACAGCGTGCCTCGCCAGATGTACCATTTTTATGATGGTCTTTGGTATAACCAGACCGCGAGCAGAACTCATAATCTCCAGGTCGAGAGGTGGACACGCTAACCACTAGGCCAACTTGCGGTATTAATGGTGATAACTTCCTCAAATGGTTGTGAGAATTAGTGCTTGTATCATTTATACTTTTAATTGGTTTTTAGAGTAATACTTTACATGCATTTCATGCAGATAAGATACTAAATGTACTGTTTAGTACCTCTTGTTCTGAGAGTGTATTTCATGTGGTATAGTCCTTATGTTAAAACAGAATACTCGGTTATGTGCTTTACATGAAAACTTCTAACCAGATATTTTTCTGCCAGCTGATGTTTCAGAGTGTTTCAGCACTGGGATGTATGAAGGGAAACACATTCACTATTCGGAGGTGGACCGCAAGCCTCTGTGTTCATATAGCCCAAAGCTCTGCAAACAGCGCCGGCTTAACGGCTACGCATTCTGCATTCGGCATGTTTTGGAGGACAGGAGCGCCCCTTTCAGGCAGTGTGAATATGTAGCCAAGTACAACAGCCAACGCTGCACCAACCCCATCCCCAAGACCCAAGACCGCAAGTAAGTGTGTGTTATATTATACAAATATCTTAAACGTATGTGTATTTTTAAGTATACTTACATTTATTTTTTTTAATCAGATATTGCAGCAGTCACCTGCAAGTTATGGGTGTCCTTCCAAAGAAAGAGAGAAAGAAGAAGCAAGACACTCTCGAATCGCTGGCCCTCAACATCACTGTACCCTCTCTGGCTCTGAAAGCTCCTAATGACCTGGACCACTTACTCCCATCTTCACCTTCCTCACTTACTCACCTGCTCCCATTGGACCCCTATGCCTTCTTCAAGGTTGATAAGGTGAAGAAAGAAGGCCCTAACTTGGGGAAGAAAGTCACAAACCGCTCATTTAATCCTAAACAGAAACAGAAAGATAACGCCGTGGCCCCAGCCATCTCCCCACATTCCATCTCTCTTCTTTCTCAACAGGCTGTAGGACTTAGCCAAGCTCCTTTAGTACCCAAATCCCCTCTTCTATCCATCTCACAACATCCAAAACCTAAATCAGGGCTAATATGCACAAAAGCTCCTGCTCAGGCGGGTCATCACACATTGACCTCCACCAATCCCAAGCCAGAGATACGGCTAGAGCTTGCTCTCACCAAGAGAGTTGTACCTCCAAGTCCAAGCAGTGCAAGCATGCGTATGGGCCCAGCAAAGGATCTGAGAGCACCAGTACAACATCAGGCTCCATGTTTGATGCAGCTTCACAGGCTGATAGAGCAACAGAGAAGAAAGAATGAAGATCTGAGGCCTCGTTATGGTGTGTAACTACTGATTTGTACACTGTAGTAGATGATTTAAGTAGCCTGTAAGCTTTACTAACAGTTTCTATTGCAGAGCTGGACTGGTCTGAGGACAGCGGAGAGGAGGAAGAGAGCCAAGTGGAGAAAATGACATCGTCTAAGTATCAGAGCCCACAGGACAAAAGGTGTGTGGTAAAGTGGAAATTTTACTTTAGGTAGGCAGTGATGGCTGGATGTGGTATTCAACAGGAGGGCTAAAATCTAATATTTATCAATAGCTTAATAATGAAACTAATAGGGCTGAGCAGTGCATTATATCAAGGTTTATCAAAACTTAAACTCTCACACACACACAATTAAAGACAGATAGGTAGCTGCATTTGTGATTTCTAATTTTTTTTTAATGTGATTTCTAATTTTTCTAACTTTTTTTTTAAGTCCATAATGATCTGCTAGCTTCACGTCATGTTTCCACTGAGTACCAAACATGTTAAACAGAAACATTATAACCATCTTGTTCAACCAACTTACAGTTCTGTTGTCTCTCCTTTTGCGTAATTTATGCTTTCTGTTGCCAATATGCATTTAGTCTCTTTTCTTTTAGTTTCTTCTCGAAAGGAATTTTTGGGGAAAAGGGTGATAGAGTAAATAATGCACCTCATTCATGTTCATTACACCACGACTATATTTTACATCCACCTTCTCAATCACTGCTAATAATGTACTACAGATGTGTCAACAAAGTGGGCTAAAAAAAATTGGCCAGAAATGCACACGAAATCTAGTGAGCATTTTTCAGTCTGTCTAATCACCTAACATGGCTTGTCACTGATAGTCTGCATGAACAGGCTACAGTCTAGGCTTGAAAGAAATCAGCCCCAGCCTCACTTCTTCATATCATTCTGTGTATTTTCCTTATGACCACTGGTAGTGCTGTTGTGCTTGTTTCCATAAAACGTCCAAAACAGTCCACTTTAAGACATTTGTTAATGGCAAATAATGTGATGTAGATGCCAAAAAGAAACCTTATATTATGAAAACCTTATACTGATGAACTGAATGGGAGGACGGCTATTTATACCAGCCAAACTTATAGATAAGCAGTCAAATGTCTGATGTGCAGAGGCAAAGGAACTGTTGTAGTGTCAAAACTTACCGATAACTAAAGATGTGGTAGTGGCAATAATTTTAGTCCGGCCAAGGAAATCACCCTTTTCTATATTTTTGTATGAAGGTTGGTAGACTTGTGCAATATAACAATGTACAGTACCAGTCAAAAGTTTGGACACACCTACTCATTTATAGGTTTTTCTGTATTTT
>JAOTRR010000013.1:2323465-2333607 GCA_028570945.1 Gogo arcuatus | reverse complement strand
CACACACACACACACACACACACACACACACACACACACACACACACACAGAAAAGTGGAATGAGTATGAATGTATGGATGTGTTTATGTTAAAGCGGCATATATTTTTTCAAGATCACAACTGGCTAAGTAAAATATTGTTTTTATTGACTCTGGTGCATTATGCTCTGACTTTTTTTCATTACCTGCTTATTTTTGCCAGACAGAGGCAGAAATAGAATTCACCAGACAAGGTGGTCACATGCCTGTTAATTGATTAATCACATACCTATTAATTGATTGGTTCTTAGCTGATCGACTGCCTAATTGTGCTTATACAGTATGTAGCACTCAATGAATGTAAATAAGAACCATGCTTATTCAGGTCTGTTATGTACAATATAAAAGGAAAGGATGTTTTCTGTTTGTATAGGGGAAAAAAAAAGTTCCTTAATTGTCTGTTTGTATAGGTGCAAAAATTTTCTCCTTAGTTGTCTGAATACCTGTGGTAAATAATCACCATTTCAATATCGGACAAAATAACTCTGATTATATTTTCAGTCAATATGTGTGCCCCTAATATATGCTCTTTGTTAGATGAAAAAATGAATTCTAATTTAGAATGATTAAAAGTGTCTTACTTCCAGATAATCATCCAGTGCAAGCTTGGTGAAGTCGTACTGAAGGTGCACTCGAAAATTCATGTCTTCTACAGAGTGCACCACGATGTTGATGAACTGCATGCATGCCACCTATGGAGCAGTGGTGCGAATCATTAGTGGTGCAAATGCACACAGAAAACCATTAGGATGAGAGTGTTCTTACATTAACCCACCATGAAATCAATATTGTTGTCTTCGTTTTTAAAATCCTCCATTAGCTTCTCAAACCGCTGGGACTCTGAACAGACCTGAAAGACCAAAAGTGAGCTTAGATCAAACAAAAGCATCATTAGCTGCAAATCATGAACAGAAAAGCTTATACAAAGGTTACTACATTAATAAGTGGAGTTAAAAACAGCTCAAGTACCTCTTTGAAATGGTCGAAAGCAGCCAGGATGATTTCATGCCCTCCTCTCACGAGACACACAGCAGCCAGCAGCTCCAGAACCAAAGCTTTGGTCCTAGCCAGTACATGACACACACAAACCAGAAATACTTAGCTCCTGTCTCTATCAGGTATCATAAACCATGCTGGAGAAGAAACTACAGCATGTACTATATATCACAGTGAACTGAACCCAACCAGTCTGCCTAGCAACAGTCCTGCAAGTCAGATGTCCTTATTAGTTTAAACTCAGATGCTTGCTGCACTGCCCACAATGGGATCCACTGAGAATGGTTTTGTGTAGCAAGGTGATCATTCAACTGAAAGGCGTAGTGAGCTAATTCATGGTACAAGGAGTCATCACTCTGATTAAATCAGCATGCTTATGATATGCAGCTACTCAGAACTTTGACTTCATTCAGGGAAAGAGGCCAGAAGTGAACACTTTGGTCAACTGAGATTGATCAATGCCATCTGCTCCTGCAGAGATTTTGACCAATCCTACCCAGTCCCACAGAAAGTTTGACCAATCTCACCCACTCATGCAGAAAGTTTGACCAGTCCCGCCCATTCCCGCAGAAAGTTTGACCAGTCCCGTCCATTCCTGCAGAAAGTTTGACCAATCCCGCCCATTCCCGCAGAAAGTTTGACCAATCCCGCCCATTCCCGCAGAAAGTTTGACCAATCTTGCCCATTCCCGCAGAATGTTTGACCAATCCAGCCCATTCCTGCAGAATGTTTGACCAATCCTGCCCATTCCTGCAGAATGTTTGACCAATCCTGCCCATTCCTGCAGAATGTTTGACCAGTCCCGCCCATTCTCGCAGAAAGTTTGACCAATCCCGCCCATTCCTGCAGAATGTTTGACCAGTCCCGCCCATTCTCGCAGAATGTTTGACCAATCCCGCCCATTCCCACAGAACGTTTGACCAGTCCTGTCCATTCCCGCAGAAAGTTTGACCAATCTCACCCTGCTACAGCAGAAAGTTTGACCAATCCTGCTCATTCCCGCAGAAAGTTTGACCAATCCAGCCCATTCCCGCAGAAAGTTTGACCAATCCTGCCCATTCCTGCAGAATGTTTGACCAATCCAGCCCATTCCTGCAGAATGTTTGACCAATCCAGCCCATTCCTGCAGAATGTTTGACCAGTCCTGCCCATTCCTGCAGAATGTTTGACCAGTCCCGCCCATTCTCGCAGAAAGTTTGACCAATCCCGCCCATTCCTGCAGAATGTTTGACCAGTCCCGCCCATTCTCGCAGAATGTTTGACCAATCCCGCCCATTCCCACAGAACGTTTGACCAGTCCTGTCCATTCCCGCAGAAAGTTTGACCAATCTCACCCTGCTACAGCAGAAAGTTTGACCAATCCTGCCCAGTCCTGCAGAAAGTTTGACTAATCCCGCTCCTTCCAACAGAATGTTTGGCCAATTGTGCCTGATATCCTTTGACCAATCACACTTGCTTCAGCAGAAGGTTTGACCAATCCTGCCTGCTCCTACATTTATTATTTTTGTTTCTAACAAGCCGCAATATTTTCTAACGAACTTGGTTGGTTCTATTTCCCAATCTATCTATCAGGTAGATCCAATATTGTGAATCGAGTAATTTAAACCACATCGACCCTGACAAGGATACTGAAGGTGAATGAATGAATGAATGAGTAAATCCCGATTCATACCAGATACGTTGCATCCAATACATTCCCATATCTGACCCTTCACTTCCACCACAAAAGTATCAGAAATGTACTTCAACAGAATTACATGAAGTGACTATTTATTTAACATTTAAAAGTATGATATTTGCCTTTTAACCTTTCAATACATACATTTACATAATATTAAAAAAATAGAATTTATTCTCTTAGGCCTATTGTATGAACGTGGCTTACCTGGGATTTTTGTTGTTGAGGCTCAGAGCAATTTCATTTACTGCATGCGGATGTGACATAACCATGTTGAAGCCATACTAAAATGTGAGGGAAAGGATTCAATTACAAACCTGGTTGTTTGGTCTCCAAAAGTTTACCTAATCCTTACAAAATATGTTCTTTCTAATCTACATACCTGGTAGTTCATAATGGCTCTGAGACACATAACGCAGACGTGCACGTCATCCTTCTTACAAACCAAACGTGAATTTTTGAGCGTCCTACGGCTAGGAAGAGTGTTGGACCTAAAAAACAATGTTTGATTAACTGTCCAACCAAAATACTAGCATGTATGAACATAAGATGTTCAATGTAGAAATATTAGCTTTATAACTGTGTGAACTGTGTTCATGTTTTTCTGGCTGGTTTACCTTAAGGAGTGTCGCGTGGAGCGTTGAATACTGTTGCTGCTCACTGGCGAAGGGAGATTGGTGTCGCCGTGTAGATCTTCTATAGATCTGCTCCATGGAGTCTCCACAGATGCCTCTCCACTAGCGCTTTCTGCTGCATCACCATCAAAGCTGAAGAAGAGAAACAGTGATGTAAAAATACAACATGAACACTTGTACCCAGAATCGATTCAAGCTAATTGATGAAGAGAGCGATATGAGAAAAAGGATCGAAAAAAAGAGACTCACGTAACAGCATACTGTGCAAAGGATAGATACTCCACCAACACATCCAAACCTTGGTTCTCTTCATTCAGAAACTCTCTCACCCACCTGAGAGCACAGGAAAAACACTTTACAAAACAATCTCAAAAGCTCCATGTCATTTCTACCAGATCTTAACCACTTTACAGCTCTTTAGCGCTAACAAAAGAAACTTGAAACAGGAAAGAAGCAAATATAGTACGTCTGTCTTAAATGTTATAGGATCCTCCTACTTGCTGCAAGTTTATTTCTTTCTCCATATCTTTGATCATCCTGAATACATCCTCAAAAACAGTTCACACTTGTTTTTTAATCTAGGGGTGGAAAAATCAGTAGCATGAGCACCTGATACAAGCATATTTACAGTCCTGGTTATTAATTTTTGAATCATAGTCACCTGGAAGACAATTAGTTTTAGCAACCAAAGAAAAAATAAAACTCCTTATTGACGTTCACAAAACAAAAGTTTTCATTTGGTATATATTTAAACGTAATGGACGTGAACCTCAATATTGTAACTATAGCACATGCTTCCGAACCCTGATTGTGAATGTCACATACGTACTCAACTCACATTAATGTTTATTATAGACCGCAAAAATAATGACTGCGTGTGAAAAGGAAAAGGAAAAAAAAATTGGCTAAGCTTGGCTAAACTAGCAATGTTCTGACACTGACCAGCTAATTTTGTTTGCAACATTAAAAAGAGCCCACTGACTCTAAAACTGAATTTAAGAGTTAAATTGAATTAAATCAGCGTGATGATGAATGCACAATTTTGATTGGTCAGAAGATGTTATTAATTTACAGTTTTATTAAGTTTATAGTACTATAGTAATTTTTTTAATAATAGTAACTACAACTAACACAAGGACTTGTATGTCAGATGCGACACATAAACAAACTATAAAAACATGTTTAGTTTGTTGATATGGTGACATTTTCTCTAAGTAGACATTTATTTAGCATTCCTGGGAGGAGTCTCTAGTGTCAGTGCTTTGTAACAGTTGTAGATCAAACTGTAACTTTACGTTTTCTTACATGGGAGGGGTTTGTGGTTTTTCGATAATGTGGAAAGTTGTATTTTTTTGTTTTATTAACTTCTAGAGAAAATAAAAAGAGAAACTGGCAATGGAACAGCTGATTACAGCTGCTATAACATACACTATATAGCCGAACGTTTGTGGACACCTCACCATCACACTCGTATCCCATTCTAAATTTAGCCCTCCTTTGTTGTTATAATAACCTTCAATCTTCTGGGATTTTGGAAAGTGACTGTGGGGGTTTGATCATTCAGCTATAAGAGCATTAATGAGGTCAGGCACTGATGTCGGGCGAGGTGGCCTGGGATGCAGTCAGTTTTCCAATTCATCCCAAAGCTTTTCAGTGGGCTTGAGGTGCAGACTGCTTGACTTCTTCCACACTAGCCTTGGCAAACCATATCCCATTGCTTGACCTTGCTTTATGCACAGACGCATTGTCACCCTGGAACATGTTTGGGCCTGTTAGTTCCCATAAAGGGAAATTATAATGCTACAGCATACAAAGACAACTGTGGCTTCCAACTTTGTGGTAACAGTTTGGGGAAGGCCCACATATGGGTGTGATGGTCAGGTGTTCACAAACTTTTGCAATATTGTGTATCTTGTTTCATGGATGGTCTACAACATTAAACATAACTATAAACGGATAAAAAGTATTACATGTCATTCTTGAATAAATATAAATATGTTGTCAAATTGCTGCAGTATAAGAGGAATAAAAGACTTTAATCCTTGATTATTTTCCGAATAGCATGCACGTAAAAAGTGGTTTATTCCTTACTTATTATGAGCCATACTTTCTTTGCAAAACCTGTTTAATGGTGTTACAGAACTTTCTAATTAAACCAGAGTGATCCTTTGTAATCTTTAAAATGTTCCTTTGCTTTTTAAAACAACCCATAAGTCAGATTGTCTGACAACCTGTAACTCACCCGATATGATTGGTTCGGAGTGAAATTTCCAGCTCGCGGAGCACCTGGGTGGATTCCTGAACTCTCCTCCTGAATTTCTGTAGGAAAGGGTCATTATTTCAGCAAATTGATGCAAACAATATCAGGCATCACATAAACACACATCTTTGCTGAGGTTTTTAAATGTTTGTGTATTAGTTTCTGTTTGAATCAATGAGAGCCAGTGGGCAGCCTCACATCCCTTGCACATGATAAAAGATGTCTCAGAGTTAAAAGGTCACAATATTAATCACCATAGAAAATAATTCCACATTCATTCTGCACTACTCACTATAATGATGATAAATTCAGTGTTCACTGGCTTCCTCAGTTGGAAATATTAAACTGACATAAGCACAGCATTAAAGCTCAGCAAGTCGCAGCAATTCAGTGTAGGACCATATAGTTTGTAGTGTGTCTCAGTTACATGTACATGTCATTCTGGCCTTGGGCTTAAGCCAAGGGAACAGTATTAAGTCCAGGGCCACTGAAAGTTTGACGTAACCATAATATGCCATGCTAAAATTTATATTTTAGGCTGTAAAAAAGCTATGGAATGCCACTTGAAGCCACCATTAAAAGCTGTAAGCATAGCTGATGAGAGCTTGGTCAGCTTATCCTTCAAACCATCTGTATGTTTCTTTACAGGAGAGTGCATAAAGGCAAAAAAATATGATGTGCTGGATCAAGTGCTATTTTATAAGCGGTGCAATTTATGGTGTCTGAATATGAGGAACCATCTTTATGAAATATTGATGAATCGACTATAACTTGACTGTGTGTGTGTGTGTGACTGCATAAGTACACTTAGCTGGCAGTGTATGGCTGGTATAAAAGGCAACAATGATTAACATCATCATACTGTACACAGTGTCACACTGGTGCTGAAGCAGCAGGTTACTGCTTCTGGTCTAAAACTTGCTTAAAACCTACCTTTCTTGTGACAGCAGGGTCCAGAAATCCTCTTAGCTTCTGGATATATGTGTGAGGAGGATTCTTCACCTGGAACCGTTCCTGTTACATACAAACACACGGTACTAAATTACACGTATTACAGTATAAAACTTTAAGATGCATTAAATTCAAAGCTAATTTTGGATCCCCATGTATGACTTTGTGTTGTAATTATTTAGTAGCAAGCCATCATTTACTAAAAATACATTTTTTTGAATTTTCTTATACAAATAAGATTGATTTAATTATCAATCTTAATTTAAAATTAAAAATGTTGGTTACATTTTTAGTTCAATTAATAATAATGAATCTTTTATAGGGAACCATACTAGTTTGATCAACATAGTTATCATCTTTAGACTCTTTAGGAAAGGGGTCATGAACTGGTGGACTGTGGTTCATATGCAGACCCAGGAAAGTATTTCAGTATGTTGAACAGAAAAAATACTAGTAGTTCAGCAATTCCAGTTTTTTAAAACATGAACCATTGCTGCTGCTGTAGCACATCATAGGGCTGGAAAATATAATATAGCCTAATATCAATGGCATAATAAATTATGCCACAATCTTTAATTACAAACTGACTGGAAGCAGTTTCAAAAGTGTAAAATGTATTTATATATTTACATCATTTTAAAATGGGTGGGTTAAAAAGTTTTTTTTCTAACACATCTAGATGTAAATATTAGAAAATGAAAGGTGAAATTCTTCATTTCTTCAAATTATTCATCTTTGGATCTCGAGAGCAAATGTCCTGAGTGTATAGCATAAACAAAACAATTGGCCTAGCTGTTCCCATACGGTGTGTGTATATTGCGGTTTGGTGTGGCCATTCAATGTGCACTGATGTAAATTATTCAGCTGAAGGCAGCTCATCCAGAAAGGGAACCATTTTCACAGACAGATTTTTTAAATTTCATTCACCCTCTCTATTCTGATTGGCGACGTGACAACATGGCTTGTTAAAAGGTTGATGAAAACCCCCCCAGAATGCTTAAAGATGACTGGACAGATAATTGTCCGTGTATCAGTTCAAATCAGATCTCATCTGTGTCTGGGGTGCTAATCAAAAGTGATAATATGAAACTCAGCATGAAACAAAACATAACCACTTCAAACTAATGGGACTTATTTGTACAGAGGTTCTGTTAGTTGCTTATCCAGACCTTTGTAACCTTCATGTAGCTAGACTTTCATAAAATTCAGTTGCATACCCCTGCTTTAGGAGATGAAATCAATTAAGTAGCATACATGTGCTACCATACAAACAAAACAAATCTCAATATATAAAAAATAATGCTACTTATAAATACAGGATATTTAGATAGCTTTGATTTTCCTCCTAAAAATGGATTTGTATCTGTTCTAAATGTGTTCATAAGCAGTAGGTATCATCTAAGTAAAATCTGTATTCATTTTTGATGTTGATACTGGACTTTTACACCCTATGGTACATTACCTAGGCAACATCCTCCAATTTTATTTTCCTCCTTCCAGCATCATCCTGCATGTCTCATGAGAGAAATATGATCATGCATTATTAATACCTCATTCGCTCAGTCACCTCAGCAAACACATCCACACAAAAGTCGACCATGCTCTCGCTGGCTCACATTAGTGTAACCATGGCAACATCACATGCGTATGCAAATGCAGTGGGTGTGTATTATTTCCTAGTGCAAGTTACAATCAGTGTGGGGAAGTGTGGGAATTTGGAGAGAAGTAGAAACATAAAGACTCACTTTTGAAGCACAATACAGTATATAGTTCCTCAGCCTATTATTTCATGCTTCTCTATTTTGACGGTTGGAATAACTAAAGAAATATATCCAAGTTAGACATCATGTTTCTCTCAGCTTCCATATTTCAGCAATGCCTTTTAAAAGTCTTACATGAGTTTTAGGTCTGTCACCATTTATATGATTGTCCAATCATGACTATTTGCTTCGATCGCTATTAACCCTTAGATTTTACAATAATGTTTCCATATAAATATTCGATATGTCAAGCAGTCAAGCAGAATGTGTTAGCAAACACCATGTTCATTCAGCTCCTCTGGTTCATCTCCATGTGATCATATTCTAAAATTATTCTTGGTATCTCTTTCTTTGATCTATGAACTATTTATATCTATGTTTTATTGTGTAACAGTATTAATTAGCTGAGGTCTAGCTAAGACTCATTGTACATACAGTAACAAACATATGGAAGATTTTGGCTATTTTTTTCAATAGACATTCTTTACTTTTTAAAGAATTCAATTGTTAATTGCAATTGTTTGTACACCAATTAATCTTCTTCTTCTTTCGGCTGCTCTCATTAGGAGTTGTCACAGTGGATCATCTGCTTCCATCCCATCCTTGTCCCGATTTAAGATCCGCATATTTGATTTGGCATAGGTTTTACACCAGATAACCTTCCTGATGCAACCCTCCCCAAATCTATCCGGGCTTGGGACCGGGACTAAGAATGCACTGGCTTGTACACCCTTTAGTGGCTGGGTGTTTTACCTAATCTGCATGTTTTTGGACTGTGGGAGGAAACCGGAGCACCCGTAGGAAACCCATGCAGGCATGAGGAGAACATACTAACTGATACACTGTGCTGCTACTACTACTACTACTACTACTACTAATAATAATAATAGTAAGAAGAAGAAGAAGAATGTACTGATCCACATACACTGTGGCCAAAAAAAAGTTGCCAAAAATATTTCACTGGACTGCCTTTAGCTTTGATTACGACATGCATTTGCAACGGCATTGTTTCGACAACCTTATGCAACATCACAACATTTCATTTCCATCCAGAGTTGCATTACTTTTTCACCAAGATCTTGTATTGGTAACAGGAGAATCGAACCACTCCTCTTCTCCAGCACACTCCAAAGACGTTCAGTGGGGTTAAGGTCAGGACTCTGTGATGACCAATTCATGCATGAAAATGATTTCTGAGCCACTCTTTCAGAGTTTGAGCCTGATGAATACTGACATTGCTGTCCTGGAATATGCCTGTGCTATCAGGGAAGAAAAATCCATTGATGTGATAACCTGGTCATTCAATATATTCAGGTCATCAGCTGACTTCATTTTTTTGCCACATAACGTTGCTGAGCCTCGACCTGACCAACTGAAGCAACCCCAGATCATAACACTGTCTCCAGAGGTGTGTACAGTGTCCACTATGCATGATGGATGCATCGCTTCATGTGCTTCCCTTCTTACCCTGATGTGTCCATTGCTCTGGAATAGGGTAAATCTGGACTCATCAGATCACATGACATTTTTCCATTCCTCCTTTTCTTCCAATTAGCCTGACTAATGAGTGGTTTTCTTATGGCCACACAGCTGTTTAGTCCTAATCCTGTGAGTTCTCGTCGCGTTGTGCGTGTGGAAATGCTCTTACTTTCACTATTAAACATAACCATGAATTCTGCTGTCGATTTTTTACGATTTGATGTCACCAAGTGTTTAAGTGATCTGCGATTACGGTCAGGCAAGATTTTTTCCAACCACATTTCTTCCGCGAAGTTGATGGTTCACCACTATCCTTCCAGGTTTTAATAATGCGTTGGACAGTT
>JAOTRR010000013.1:2256210-2266711 GCA_028570945.1 Gogo arcuatus | reverse complement strand
CATCTATCTTATGTAAATAAAGATACAAATTTCATTGTCTGGTGGTCAAGTGTTGCCTTGCACTTACAGTTGGGTTCCCTGTGGTGGTACACGTTCTTCGTTCGTACGTACATTCGGACGTCGTATGCACAAAGCCATCAAAAATCAGGTCGATGCATTTATCTTGAGTATGGGGCTCTGCTCCGCTATAATTTTAGCATATAATGAAAATAAAAATAAGAGGTGGTAATAACATTTATATGTATATAGCAGGTTGTTTGATACGGTTTTGAGTCCTTTCTCTTTTGGAAGTCTTTTTCTGCATAAAATTTTTTTTTATCTCAAAATCTGTATTCATCTATAACTTGCCAAGACCAGGACCAAACATTACTCTATGTTCTGTATAAGAACTACAGAAATGTGGTGTAGCCACTATGTTGGCACTGATAAGCTCTGACCCCAAGCTGGAACTTGCAAAGAAAAGAACATCAGTGTATAAAGATTTTTTTGTTTGTATGTATAAACAGACAAACAAACCACACCCACAACAGGGACGCTACTGGTGGGCTACAGGTGGCTGTGCCAAACAGGTCAAGACCGCCACTGTTGCTGTTTAGGGATTGAGTGGCTTAAAGTAAAGAGAGCAAGAGAAAGAGAGAGAGTGCGAGAGAGATGGGGTTATGGCTCTACAGGGTGCTGACCTTACAACTGTCTATACCAAAACATTACTACATAATCATGTGTACTGAGTCTGTTCTCTTATTTATCACCAGCAAACACCTAAATAACTGATGAACACAGGGGACTGAATGAAATTTAAAACCTCAGGAACAATAATAACTGATAACACCTGGAGCACAATAAAGACATGTATAATTCAGTGTGGATTTGAGACATGTCCGTCTGTTTACCACTGTGGATTGGATTGACGTATAATCACACTCTCTGGTGTCACCAGAAGAGGATGGGTTTCCTTTTTCACTCAAGTTCCTGTCACAGTATCGATCTCATGTTGAATCAGAGAGTTTATCTTTGACACCACGGTCACGTCTTGGCTTGCTCATTAGGAATCTGGATTTCTGTAAAGCTGTTTTGTGACAATGTCTATTGTTAGTGCTATACAAATAAAACTGAATGAAGATCAGGATAAGTATGCAGTGTGGACTGGAGACAGGTCTAAATACACAGCATCGTTGTACGCTGAGCTCAGTGATCAGATCACATGGCTTCTCTTACCACTGCTTCTCTGATGATGCACAATTTCACTGCAGTTTTCTTCTAACCATGTCCTAGGTTTCAGAGAACATATCTGGCTGTCATTCTGATTTCTCTTACTGGATTTAGAAATCAAAACTTAATCCATGGCATTACAGTACTGATCTACTCCCTAGTCAAGAACTTCCCTACGCTGGACTGGTCAATCACCAGCAACACTCTCAAACCCCAGCTACAAAACACAGTGCACTTCTAGATGACAATCTCAGCTTCTCAAACTATAGAAGCTGCTGAAATTGTCATTTTCAGGATTCACTATTGCAGCTCTCACTTTTGTATATTTTAAATCTCCTCTGTGGAGCATCAGGACATTGCTTCTCAGCCGGTTCATGATCTCCCAAGTTCTCTCATACCATGCCCACACCAAGGTCATGCCATTGACTCTCAAAAATTCACAACTCTTAGCACTTTTGACGTCCTTCGCTGATCTGAGCATGCTTGTCTCATAGCTTCAGTGTTCTGAATGCTCCGTGGTACAACAAGTTTCTGATATGAAAAAGTCTGAAAGTCTCTAGTCCAAGACTACCATTTCAGACATTATTGTATGAACCAGCTTTACTGAGCACATAAACCTTTTTCCTATTACTTTGTATCAAAGCTCTGTCTTCTGTTAGTGACTCTGGATAATCTGTCACATGACTACGTACGATATAAATGTGTACTAGAGAGGCCTAAATATAGTGTGCAGACTAGAGGCAGGTCTAAATATGCAGTGTGCACCTGGGAAAACCATTTACATAGCGACATTTTTGAAATCTAATATTTTAAATTCTGGTTAACCCCGAAGTGAAAAGGGAGAAAAGAGTCTTTAAAGAATTCATTCGGACAATCAACTGTCCTTTTCCTCTCACATTGCTAATCAGAAGGATTCGTCCGTTTCTATCCATGCCGGTCACTCAGGTGCTTGTTTTAGTCCCTTGTCATTTTGAGACTGGACTGGACTACTGCAACTCCCTTCTGGCAGGTCTGCCTCTGAGTGCCGACCTCTGCAACTGATCCAGAACGAAGCTGCACGGCATGTTTTCAACCTTCCTAATTTCTCCCACACCACCCCATTCCTATGCTCCCTCCACTATACTTGCCTGCATCAGATTTAAAACGCTGATGCTTGCCTACAAAGCCAAAAATGGACCAGGACCCACTTACTTCAAAGCACTTATCACACCCCACACTGCACCACGCCCCCTCACATCCTCTAGCACTGCTCGACTGGTCCCACCATCTCTCAAGGTACAAGGAAGGCTTACATCAAGACTCTTCTCTGTTCTGTTGCCAAGGAGGTGGAATGATCTTCCCCTAAATGGCCAAACAACTGAGTTCCTGGTTGTCTTCAAACAACGTCTAAAAGACCAACCATTTCCTGAAGTACTAAATTACCACTTTCATTAAAAAAATAAATAGATTGCCAAGGCAATTAGATAAAACCATTTCCTCATAGTGAAATATATGTATGGTTTCTTAAAGAGCAGATGTCTTAGGCAGAGAAAAAAACAATTTGGGTAAAACCACACTTTTTAATTTATCTTTTTTTGTTTTGTTTTGTTTTTATGTTACTTTGCCAGAATTCAGCTGCAGCAACATTTGGACAGGTTTTCTCAGAATGGCGGCACACAGACTTGGATCAAAGGCTACGTTCACAGACAAAAGTGGCCCAAATCTGATTTACTGTCCGAAGTCGAATTTTTTTTTTTTTTTTGTTAAGCTGCTCATACATTTTCAATGTGGCCTCTATCTGGCATTAGTCCAAACAGATAACGCTCCTAAACTGACCCACATGCGCAAAGGAGCAATGTGTCCTCTGATGCGTTCAAGCTCACTGTAAAATGGACGGGTTACTTGGCTACAGCCACTTCTTTGGTTCGCGTCCTTGGTTTCTTTAAATTTTGCTTTGAAACTTTTAACGTTTCTTAGATGAATTTTACATTGAGGACCATTATTTTTAAATTGTTGCACTATTTACCCATGCAGTCTTTCACAGAGTGGTGAACCCTCCCCATCTTTACTTCTGAGAGACTCAGCCTCTCTGGGATGTTCTTTTTATACCCAGTCATGTTACTGACCTGTTGCCAATTAGCCTAATTATTGTTGTTGTTGTTGTTGTTGTTGTTTAAACTTTAACAACTTTTCCAGTCTTTTGTTGCCCCTGTCCCAACTTATTTGAAACATTTTGCTGGCACTAAATTCAAAATGAGCATATATTTTTCAAAAATAAATAAAAATTTCTCCGTTTCAACATTTGATATGCTGTCTTTGTCCTATTTTCAATAAAATATAGGGTTTCCGTGATTTGCAAATCATCACATTCTTTATTTTTTTATTTTTTTAAATTTACATTTTACACAGCGTCCCAACTTTTTTGGAACTGGGGTTGTACTTCTACTATGCATATGCAACTGTCAATATGTTTAATATGTTTCCAGTTCGGCAGACGATTGGCTTTTTGGTGAGATGGGTGGGATACGTGCACAGATCAATCATCTTTGGCGTTATGGACTTGTCACATAGATTCCTATTCATGGTTCTTTTAAGTGGTTTTTCTCCTCCCTTATAATTGTGTGTGTGTGTGTGTGTTTTCATCTATGCCAGATTTGGGCAAAACAACCAAGAAGCCTTTCATAGGAGTACCTTAGTACCAGTTCTTTGAAATGTTGTTTCCTTTTCTGGAAATGTTCCTTTTTGCATAGAAGAGTGTTTTTAAGAGAAGAGTTTGACTAATAATGAAATGTACACATTGTTCCATTTCCTCAGCCAGGACATGTTTGGTGTCTGAAGTTTGCTTTAGTGTGTGTGTGTGTGTGTGTGTGTGTGTGTGTATTGTGGCTAAGTGCTATGATTGTGTGTGCAGGATCTGGTGGACTGGAGGAAGCCCCTTGCCTGGCAGGTGGGATATTTGGGAGAGAAATATGACGCCTGGGTCCATCAGCCTGTCGATCGGCCCATTCGTCTTTTTGAGTCTGACTTCTTTGAAGCTAACACCAAGACCTCATGGTACGAACACTCAATCAATCAAATCAGAGGATATTTTGTTTTGTATTTAACTACTTCACATAACAGTTTTTTTTTAATCAGTCATGGAATTTGAGTGTATTTTTCCAGACATGCTTTTTAATTACTTTATCTTCACCCTTCCTGTTGGCGTATAGGTACATGGTGCCAGCTGTGTGGATGCCTCTGGTTATTTACCTGAGCTGGTATGGCTACAGCTTGTTGGCACAAGGAAGCACTAGACTGTGCATTACATCAGGTAACACACATACATACATACACATACAAACAGCCTGCACACTCTAGCTGTCCAACCTTCATACTGGATCCAGTATGAAACACTGGGTATAGAATTGCACACATGCATCAGAATTCAGGCTATAGTATTCATAAATATTATATTCATGTTGGCAGCAGTCCTCTTAAAGTATGTTATGTTCCATTGAAGCAACATTAATCGGCTTCAGTCAACATGCTTGAGATCTACATGTGAGTAGTGTCAGTCAGGATTTTGTCTCTACAGGATGGAATTAAAAAACATTGTTCTTGACAGAAGTATCTCAGAGCCTCAAGGTATATAAATCCCTTTATAATGATAATTCCTTTCCGTTTGGTGACTTTCCGATGTAGAGGTGTGTGTGTGTGTGTGTGGGTCCTACTCCTGCTCCAGAAGTTATTCTGATAATCCTGCCCGCTCCCACAAAGTTTGACCAGTACTGCCAGTTCTGACAGAGTTTGATTAATGCTGCCCGCTCTCACAAAATGTTTGACCAATCCCACCAGCTCCCACAGATTTTGATCAGTCTTTCCAAGCTATTGCAGAAACATGGGCAAATTCCGCCCACTCCCGCAGAGTTTGATCAGTCCCCACCCTCTCCTGTAAGTTTGACCAATCCTGCCAGCTTCCCTAGAATGTTTGACCAATCCTGAAACTTCCCTAAAAAGATTGACCAATCCTGACAACTTGCCCAGAAAGTGTGATCAATCCTGCCAGCTTCCCCAGAAATTTTGACCAATTCAACTTCCACAGAAAGTTTGACCAATCCTGACGGCTCCTGCAGAGTTTGATCGATCCCTCCATTCCTGCAGAAAGTTTGACCAATCTTTCCAGCTTCCCCAGAAAGTTTAACCGATCCCACCGGCTCCTGCAGAAAGCTTGACCACTTCCTCCCACTCCTTCATGTTGTATTCATTTATACCTGTACACAATATTTTCTAATAGACTCGCGCACACATAAGGGTAAAATATAACTGCTGTTGCAGCATTTTTGTTAGCAATTTTGTTTTAGTTCTCTTCTAGAGCATGCTCATCAGACTGCTCATTAGGCCACACCCATTGTTATTTAAATTATGAACATATTTTACAATATTTTCCCAAAGCAATTATCAAAATCTATTAATTATGAAAACTTGATTTCTGTCTGTCTGTCGCCATCCTCATAGTTGAGGGTCGGCGATCCAGGAAGCTGTTCTGCAAATTTCACAACTAGCTTCCATGAATTCTCTTGGGTGATTATAGCACACCAGAGGGACCTTATCTGGTAGCAGGGTACACATTCACACCTATGGGCAATTTAGAGTAGCCAGTTGAACTAATCTGCATGTCTTTGGACTGTGGGAGGAAACCCATGCAGGCACGGGGAGAACATGCAAACTCCACAAAGTAATGCCGTGAGGTTTGAACCCATAACCTTCTTGCTGTGCCAGTGCTAACTACTGCACCACCTTGCCGCCCATTTTAACACTTAATTTGTGTAAATCAAATGATTTTTAGAAGTCATGATTTTTAGAAGTCTTAAGAATATTCTAGAGTTAGACTAGAATATGCTAGTGTTAGACTAGATTTAGTAGTCTAACACTAGCAAGCATAGCATTGAAACAGGTTTCTCCAGAATTTACTCAAAGAAACATACATTGAATACTTATCTCTATAAACCCTAAATTTTCTAAATTAAGAAAATTTAAATTAAGAAAATTTCCCTAAATTAAGGAAATCGATAGCATTTGCATATTTCGGTTGTGCTTACATTTGGGAAATTTAAACTTGCTTTTACTATTCATAGATTGTATCATGTTTTAGTGTTGTTGGGTCTACATCAGGTTGCAACTGTGATACAAATGAGTAAATCTTTAAAGTAGAAAAAATAACTGACACAATAAAGAAACAGTCCCAGGAAATGACTTTTGCAAGAATGTGCCAATAGAGACCTTTATTGTCCATTTAAAACTGCTACAAGGACCAGTGAACAGGATGAAGAAATAAGATGGACACCATGGACTGCCTGAGTTACCAGTGAAAAAAACCATAATGCATAAATGAAGGACTTTGTCACGTTTAGGAAACATTTCCTATGAATCCCTGCCCTGTGTCCATGGCAACACTGACGGCTGCGGTGCAGCTCCGACTCCTGAAATAATTGGGTCAAAGCAATGCATACCTCCACCAAATTAGTACGAAAGTAGTAGCTTCATATTTCCCAGCTGCCCTCTCTGAGATGCACTGGGACCTGATTGATGCAGTTTGTATGTGACATACAGTTTTCTTAAAGAGTGCAATAGAGCATACTTGTGTCAGAAGACTGCTATATACCCATCTGAGTACTGTATATATGACATATATGCTCAATTTTGATATTTTGTAATTTCATTGGTTTCTCAGTGGAAAACTGACATTGTTGTTTTCCACTATATAATCAAGATCTATTTAGTTCTTCTGAAAGTCCTTTTGCAATAGCATGTTTGCTTCTGTGACATACATCTTGGTTTGCAGCACCTGATGACAGATTTATTTATTTTTTACTTTTTGTTTGAACAGTTGTAATGTATGTTCACTCAGCACCCACTTTAAAAGGAACATCTGTACCTCAATACATTCATGCAATGATCCAATTATTGGCTTTCCTGGAATTTTTACATGCAACATTCCATAGAGTTTCCACGGAACGGTGCGAAATAACAAAAAACATCCAGTGAGCTGCAGTTCTGGGGGCAGAATTGCCTTGTTTAAGAGAAAGGTCAGAGGAGAATTGTCAGACTGGTTCAATCTGACAGGAAGTCTACAGTAACTCAGGCACAGGCTCACCTAAACTGGACTTCAGTTTTGGTGAGCCTGTATTCACTGTAGCATCAGATTCCTTTTTTTGGCTGACAGGATGGAACCCAGTGTGGTCTTCTGCTGTTGTGGCGCATCTACCTCAAGGTGTGAAGTGTTCTGAGATGGTTTTCTGTTCACCATGGTTGTTATTTAAGGGTGGTTATTTGAATTACCATAACCTTCCTGTCAGCTTGAAACAGTCTGACCATTTTCCTTGGACTTCTCTCATCAACAAGGTGTTTCCACCCACAGAACAGGATGCTTTTCCCCCCCACCATTGTGTGTAAACTCTAGAATCTATTGTGTGTGAAAAAATTCGAACCAGTCTGTCCACCAACACCAACAGCAAATCTATGGTCAAAGTAAACAAGATCATGTTTTTCCCCCATTCTGATCTTTAATGTGAACTTTAACTGAAGCTCTTGAACTGTATCTGCAAGATTTTATCCACATGATGCTCTAATTGGATAATTTCATGTATTAGCAGGTGTAGAGGTGCTCCTATTAAAGTGGATAGTGAGTGTATATAAGAAGTCATTAGGTGCTTTTTTTTTAAATAAACAGTTCTAAGGACTTATTGAGAGGAACTACCCACTGGAGAACTGTCCTGAGAACTACATACCTTCAAGGGCTTTTTTCTGTTTACATTCGCACTACCAGCAGGAATGCTGACATAACGTAAGCCGGCTTGCTAGCGTGATGTTAGCAGGAAATGCTAGGGAAGATTTTTATGTTTCGCTTAGACATACCAAAATCGTGCTGTATCTCCACTGTCGCATATACGCTCAATAAAGTCTGGACTTCTCTGTCGGTCTTTTTTTTTTCATTTTTTAAAATTTTTGTCCATTTTTAATGCTAATGTTAAGAGCTGTTGTTTACATGGCTAACATCTTACATGTGTTTTTAAAAATGGCTGTTGCTGGTGCTGCATTGCCTGGTGTTTGACCAATCAACATACACTTACATCTGGACCAGTCACCATACATTTACGTCACTCATGGTTCCTCTTGTTTTGGGAGAGTACCTACTCTGAAGTAGGAGCTAAAAATGTCCCTCAAAATGGCGTTCTAAGAACTATGATTGTTCTCAGTTTTTGCAGTGTGAACACACAATAAAGGGGGAACTTCCTTCATCAGTTCTAAGAACTATGAAAATGTTCCTCCAGTCTGAGAGAACTGCATTTGAGCTGCATTTGAACTGCATGTATTACTTTAACCTATTTGGTGAAATCAATTCTCTTGAATTTGAACTCTCTGAGCTGAAACAGCATGCTAATACTAACATATTACATGATTTTCGCAGCATAAAATACGCAGGCATGCGATACTTGATACTTAATATATTCAGAAACAGCCCCAAGCTGATAACCCCTGTGTAATGTTTATTTTGACCTATGCTTCTCAGCTGCTCATACTGAGTTAATGCAGTATCAGTAATTTTACACAATTTAACCGATTTCAGCTAGATTCCGTCTTACTCTGTGTAAAATGAAGAATCATTGCATCCAGTAGAGGTGAATAAAATTAGCTTCCTTGTCTGATAGCTTTTGGTTGTCCTGATTAATCAGTATGCCATGTTACTCAGATACATTGTCTTATCTGAGGGCATGTTTTACATCCAGGGGCACATTAGTTAAACCCTCTCTCTGAGATGACCTCGTTGTCAGGGTGTGTTTTACCAGTTCCAAAAATCAGCATAACATACTGCTTTAATTAATGAGAACATCACACCCCCGGCCCCGTCCCCGGGGTGCCATTTTGATTTGGGTCACAGCCTTGATTCGCCTTGTAAGTTGAATACTTAAATGTGTTAACCTAAAGCTATTTTTGTGCCATCCTGATGAGTCAAGGGGGCTTTAATTAGCTAAAACGAAAGTGTAATTCAATCTAATGAGCCATGCTGTGGCACTTTGGCACCCCACTGCCTTACTCATCCAGAGTGCTGATAGGTTAGCAGCTGTTTGAGCAGTGCCCTGTTACATTTAATAGAGCGTCACTTTCAGCCACCATTTCACCTAAACATTAACATTAACGGAACCAACTCCAACATTTAAGTACGAAGGTAAATGTTAAGTACAAATGAAACTCCCTAATTAATAACCCTCAAAAGGATTTATGGTAAAAGGTAAGAACAAAAGACCTCGTGTTCAGTGTTGCATAAGAGAACATACTGAGAGATTTAAAGTGAAGCGTTAAGTGCAGACGTTGCCCACTCACTAGCCCTCGTAATGGCTTGAATGGTCACATTCGCAGTAGGTCTCAGATTCTGTTGGTCTGTCTTTAGACAGAATAATAATGTGCATTTAACATATTCAGAGCACTTCAAAAGGCAGATACATGTAGGGTGAGACTTATGCTGTCTGAAAGCCTGTGATAAAGTGTCTTCAGCAGTGAGGACACTGTGATAGCATTAGATTGTTACACTTTAAGTTCCATCTCACCAAATGCTTAAAACCTAAGGGATTCATCCATTAGTGACATCATTCAGCACTTGGGCCTGTGCTGTATGAAATATTAAATAGAATCTACAAATTTATGCACATAACACATTAAAAGTACATTCATAATAGTGCAGTAAATATACTGTCCTCACTGAGAATCATACCATGTCTGAGAAAAGAGTGCATGAATGGTTTTTTTTCAGTGTCTCTGATGCAACACCCCTTTGTAATTCTTAGTAAAGATCAGACAGCCAGCCATGAAATTCTTCCGTTTTCTGGCTGATGACAGTTAAATACACAGGCAAAGGAAAATGTATATCTGCTGGTTGTGTAAAGCAAGAAGCCATGAACATTTGAGTTTTTAACAGAATATAATATTGTTCATCACTCTGTCAGTGACAGCATGTGTGTAGATGCCTGGTATAATCCTTCATATGGTCAGAGTTTGACATTTTTCACTAAACATATATAAGACTGAAAACTACAGGTTTTCCTGAATGTTGCTCTTTTGAATGTGTTTTAATGATAAGTAAAGTCACAGCATTTAACTAGAAGGACACTCGGTAGACTGCATACCTCCGCCAAGCCACATACTATCAAAATCAAAATCAAATCACTTGAACCTAGGATAATACTAAAGCAGTACACGAAATGTCATTAAAATCCGTTGATGACTTTTTGAGTTACGTTGGGAACAGACAAAAAAAAAATCCTGGATCTGCATACAT
>JAOTRR010000013.1:2169251-2183409 GCA_028570945.1 Gogo arcuatus | reverse complement strand
TAAACATCTGGATATTCTAATATGTGGCTTGGCGGAGGTATGCACTCTACCGAGTACCCTTCTAGTTGATACTTTGATCATGATAATGAACCATTATCACAAAGCACAAGTCATCACCACATCTGTATCCACCCATGGGATATGGTAGAACGGGAGATTCACAGCATGACTGTGCAGCTGACATATTTGCAGCAATTATGTGATGCATTCGTGTCAACATGGCCCAGACTCTCAAAGGAATGGGCATGGTATTCCTAATAAAGTGGCCAGTGAATATATATGTACAGTATTTGTAGTGACAAGTGATTTTTATTTGAAATGTGCTAAGGGATTATTGTCCAAGTTGCAATGAACTATAAAAAAAAAAGCTGATTCTCATAAAAGCTGCTCAGGCCTACTATATATAGGTTCTTACAGTTGAAATCTATTTTCTGTCAACAGGAGGCTAGCGATGGGACAAGAGCTCAACCACACAGTGTATATCCAGCTTCAGTGTTACCAAACCACCACACACAAGCCACTGGACAGGAAGACTTTGCTTGCTAGGAGATGATTTCTCTTTAGTTTTCCTCAATGTCTACAATAATTTCCCATTAGACTTTTGGCCCTTGGATGGAACCACGCATTGGAATTGGACATTATGTTTATCACCTGTATAAACTGCAGCCAAAATCAAGCCCACATGGAGCTCACACTGAATGCCCCTTTTTAGCCAGTGCAAGGTATGTGGCTAGGTGGGGGGTCAAACTGGCTTAAACCGCCTCCGTTACATCAGCACGTGGTCGTATTGGCATCGTCCTGCAGTAGCACCGGTGGAACAAGGCCAATTTGATTCACACATGCTCTTATACTGCATGTTAATTATGTTCTTCAGTAGACGTTTAGCATTTTAGGGAGTTTTTTACCATTCAAATTAATCCTCTCCCTGGAGATGGACAAGCACAGGACATTTTTTAATCAGAAGGCTGAAATTCCCAAATCTTGCGTCCTTCATTTTTAATCTTGCATTTAATAACAGCATTATTTTAAATAATTCCTGCAATATGTCTATTTATTTTTATCATTTATTTCTGTTTTGACTTTTTGTATTTCATACTATCCTATTTAATTTTTTTTACGTTTGGCTTTATTTTCATTTTTATTTTAATTAAATATTTCAAATCACTTTTTTTTTCACACACTATACAGTATAAAGCATCTTTAAGGTACTGTACATTTACAGACGTTTTGCATTTTAGAGAAAATGAGACCAGTGATCCCTAGCGGTCTTACCACACAAAATAACCTCAGCACGTGTTCACCTCGAGGATATGACACAACTTTGCATCTTATTTTAATCTGCTGAAAGGATGACCAGAAAGGACTGAACTGCTGTAACAGTGTTTATGGACCTTAACTGTAGTATGAAATGAATAATTTCTTAGTGCACTTGATGAGACGCCCTTTTTCCATGGCTGCACTGCTCACCACGTTTTCTGTCTTGTATCGTCTGATTCGTTCATACATGTTCTCACAGGTCTTATAAATACACACAGTCCTGTTATAGACCTTTGCTGGGAAACGCCAACCAACAAAGCCGTCCTGAAAATACCATCTTTTCCAACAGGGCTGGAGTGAGTTGGCAAAGTGCTTAGTTAAATCATTTTGTTACTTTTCCATGTGTCATGTTTCTTAGAATGAAACAGTAGCCTATAGTGCCTCTGGGAGCCAAATACTAATAACAGCTCATCCTAGAATCAAAGGGAAATCAATATTTGCTCAAATATTGCCTGTGGATATGACATCACCATGATTTTTGTGTGTGTGTGTGTAACAAAGATGGTAGTCTCTCTGTTTTGTTTCATTTTGTTGAAAGCACATAAAACATAAATCAATAAAATAGTTTTTGTTTGAAGAACAGCAAAGAAGGTTAACTAATTGGATAGTTTTATAAATTCATTTCACGATCGTTTAATAAGAGCATCCAACAACGAGAAATCAATTTGGGATTTACAGGCAGTAAGAAATGGTTTAATTTCAGAATGTCAGCAGAGTGAATGAGACTTATGAAAACTTTTATCCATTCTTATAATAGTATAATTTCTTATTTAGAACAAAAAAAATTAAGGTTACCTTATCACTAAACAAAACTGCTGGCTGCATGGAAGATGATGGATTATTCTAGTGAAATGATGTATTTGCCTTTCATGCCATCTAGTGACACTTATTGAAATTACAAAGACAGGTCACAGTTATATGATATGTAGTATTTATATTTTTATCACAAATAAAATTAAATGAACTTTGCTTCTGACTCAAACATGGGAAAAATTGTTATCTGCGTACAAACACAACCCCAGTGTCTTTTCCATTGTCAAACCTCGATTGTGTGTGGGGGGGGAAAAAAAAACCCCACTTCACATAGCTGCTACTGAAGCTAAAGGCAAGGAAGGGGCTGATGCACAGGACAGGGGGTAGATAGGGGGTTGGCATTCAATTCAGCAGAAAAGTGTAAAAAAAAATTACACTCTTAAAACATGGTACTAAACTAGGGGTACAAATTGAGGGTTAAGGGTCTTGCTCAAGGACACAACCTTGTCAGCTTGGCGGTCCTGAGATTTGAACTCACAACTTCCTCACAACCGACTGGTGATTAGTGAACCATTAGTGACCATGAGTTTATGGTGCATTTACTTTAACATTGACCATACAGTTTGTTGTTTCGATAAAGACTTAAATCAGCTAATGTATCTGTCAATTGACAAAGTTCTGTAGTTAAAAGTGTGAGCAGCCATACAAGTTGAATACACGTTCCCAACTTTCCTAGTAGGAATTCCAAGTTGAAGGGGCATCTTCATTGGTTTTACCTAGTTGAAGGTCGGAAATTATGCTGCTGCATTCACGACCAAGCGGAAACCGGGAAGTTTTCGAATTGAACGGCTGTCCAGTTCATAATTCTTATTCGGAATGCTTTCCGAGAGCTCAGACTTCTCCTAGTTGCAATTCCGTGACGTCACTTCAAGATGGCAGTGCTCATCTTTCTTACTTGAAAAGTAAGCAAAAGAAATGTGTACGTGTGACAGATTTAAGGTTATTAATCAGTCTCGAGCTTCTATTTACATTTGAAAATTGCTAAATACTGGCTGATACTTTGAAAGTTGAAATGTGAATCACCACTTTAAAAATAAATGAAGCACTAACCAAACAACTCTTTAATTCCAGTTTTATAGACTATATCCGACTTCAGATGGCCGAATTCGCATGAACTCTCTAATGAGGGAAGTAGGAGATTCAGGGTCGGAAAATTCAGAGTTCCCGCTTATCGTGAGTGCAGCAATAGCCTATAATCTCCTGAAAGGAATGTGCCATATTATCTAGATGAATTTAGCTTTGTTCTGTTATTGTAGCTTTTTTTTAATGTAGGTATGTCTGTATATTGTACATAAACATTTGCTCTCAATGTATGTTTGAAATGTACCATTATTATTCCTGTTGGGGAAAATGCTATTTGAAGGAAAGTAATATATGATAAAATCAGCCTGTATGTCTCCCCCCTTTCTTTTTGTATCCGTTTCAAGTGACTCATCTGTCAACCCCAGAATGTTCAGTGTGCATCAGCAGGCCCACCTTTCTTTAACGGCTGGAGCAGCTACATGCTAAATATATTAATATATTGGTACTCAAGTATATACTGCACTACATATAAATTATTATTATTATTATTATTATTATTATTATTCAACAACATACTGGTAACACAGAGGCCAATGTCAGGCAGTCAGTGCACATGCACATTCATTTCCTTGTAAATCATTGGTGTTGCTTATTTCATTTCCTCAAGTAATACAATTTGGGCAAATGCAACACAAGTTTAAAAAAATGCACAGTATGTCACTCACACTTTTTTTCCCCCAGATTCTTTACAAGTCATGAAACACATTGTACCATAATGAAAGGCACAGAGGCTATACAAAGCTGGTTGTTGGCCCCCGACAAACATAGCAAGCAAAGGAATGTAAGACAGAAATACATTTCGAACACACAGGCATTTGGAGATTCTTGGAACTGGATACTGAACAGGATGGTTTCCACCATTTCTGAGGTCTCTAGTTTTATTGTAAACAAAAATTAGCTACAAAGTTTCCTCCACAACACTTATTGCTTCTGTCAGGGCCACCACAGAAAGGTTGTTCAGTCAGAACCTCAAAAAAAACTGAGTTCCTTCAAACGCAGGTTTCCGTTCTGCCCATTGCTGGGTTATGGAGTGGTGGCTTATTTAGAGGATGCCTAGCACCTTGTTGTTGTTGTTTCAAATGATTTGTTGAAATCTCACAGGACAGAACATGCTAGCCCACTGCCAGTCTCTGATTCTTGCAATGTGACTCATGAAAGACCTCAGGTGCTGTTGCCTTGCTCTTGTTCGAACATGAGCATGGCGAGCTGGGACCGGGAGCCGATGCTTTCACGTTTGCTCTGGAGGCAACGGTGGAAGGTATCCTCGCTCAGCCGGGCATCGCACGTATGATTTCGGTACTCCTGGCGCAATGCAGGCTCCACAGCACGGAACACATGCAGGCCTGAATAGCGCACAAACACATCATACATATCCAGGCTCTCCAGCAGCTCCTCGTCCTCATGCACGTCAGCTTCCATGCGTGAACGAGCAGACATGTAGTCGCCATTGTAGAAGCATGCCTCTTCAAAAGAATAGCGGTCGAAGTGGCCCGCCTCACGCACTAAATCTGTCACCGTGGGCAGAGCCTGATCCGGATTCGCAACTCGTGGGTTGAAGTCTTGAAAATGGATGGGGAAGAAAACCTGCCAGCCACTTATAGCATTCATACGGCAGCGGTTCAGGAATTCGGAGTTGAGCGCCGTATCAGCAGTAGCTAGTAAAAACAAAGTGTCTGCCGGATGCTTCCTCGATACCACATCCAGCACACGAAGGAGACCCGGGTTCTCCGTCTTCACACTGATCCATGGCACTTTGACATTAGGAATGCGCCGTTCTATTGCAGCCACTTTTGCCTTGATCTCTGCAAAGACGTCATCAGTGCCCACTTTCTGTGCCTCTGGAGGCTCATAGAGGAAGACGAAGCTTAGTATTGCATTCTCAGCTGGCTCAAACAGACCTGAAGTGCAGCGATCCAGGAATCGAACCACTGTGGTACAGTCCGTACTAGTTAGGGGCAGCAAGATGTGTACCCGTGTAGCCTCCGTTACATACGGCATAGGGATGATCTCCACCCGACTTAAGGGCCGCAGCAAATGCACACGCCGTGACACCAATTGCCCCGAGCCTGATTTAGTCTCAGCCCGGAGCTGAAGGTCAAGTGTGTATTCCATGCCGCGGGTTGGATCAAAGCGGCGGTAGCCATTGACTAACTGTGGGGCACTCAGCTGCAGCACAGGTGAGTATTTCTTATTCAGCTCAGCCACAGCAACCTGAATGACATCATCCACATCGGCGCGGTCGGCGCCACTCAGCTGGCACTTGGGGGAGCCATCAGCACAGGAGAATAGCTGCTCTTCTGTGAAATAGTCCCAGCGCAGCACCTCAAACCGACTCTTGGGCTCGAAAGGAGGCGGGACCCCGATAGGCCATGCTGCGCTCCGGTTGCCGTCCACAGCCAAGTGGCTGATGTTTTTTATCTCCACCTGGAGCAATCAAAATAAAGCACTACAGTCAACATCAGAGGAACTGAAGCATTACTGATGTTTATGTATGGTTGATCAGTCAGGAATGTTTCTTTTGGAGTGTGTCACATATTCAAATTTGTTGAAACAAAGTCACAAATGTCACAGAGCCAGTAAAAATATTGCGTGTTTAAAGAGCTGCGTAGTGTTTTCTTTGCCTTTTCCATGAAATACATTGCAACAGTTCACACTACACTGCGTTTAAGCCTGGGAAAACCCTTCACATGATGAAAACGACACTTTCTACTATATACGGTTCTGAAAACAAAAGGGTTTCCAGAACTGAAATATCTCCACCACAAGTAAAGTTCGAACAATTTAAAATATAGTTACCCCTACAAGCGAAAAGAGAGAAAACTGCATTTAAATATTTTCATTCCGACTGCAGAGCAGGAGCATCGTGGACAATTTTACAGCCAGTATCTGATGCTCAAACTGACTCAACCAGCCGTATGTCAGGTTTGCTATGACGTTACTATCCACCAACTTGAACAAAGTGTGACTTTCACCGTGTGAGAAAAATCACATACGATGAACAAGGTTTGAGATATCCTTAGTCAGACTGTTTATACCACTGTGCTTGCTAAACTGGCTTCTTACCCAACTTGATCTTTGCAGAAAGCCTATACAAGTCTATACAAGGCAAAATGGGTATTTTGTTGCTGGAGTTTAGCCACTGTAACATGCAACAGGTTTCCCCAGTCCTCCACACATACGTACTGTATTAATGTATTGGGTTAATTTGAAATAAATAACCTCATGCTGACACACGATTTAGTTCAAATGTAAATGGACCACAGTTTGAGATGGACTGTGATCAGGGCTTCATAGGGACCTATTCGGATACAATATCAATATCATGAATTACTGTATGGCACAAGAGATACTGTAGATATGTTACCTACCTTTATATTATTGTTTTTTTTAAAATTACAAACCTACTGTAAGCACCATGTTAAAATTTTGTACTTAATCTTTGAAACTGTCATTATTAATAATAAACAAGTGATTAATAATATTTCTAGCAATTGCTGACATATGTATATATGCATACACAGTCCCCTCCAAAAGTATTTGAAGAGCAAGGCCTATTTTTTTTTAACCCCCTGTACACTGAAGACATTTGGGTTTGAGATCAAAAGGTGAACCAGACGACAGATCAGAATTTCAGCTTTAAATTCCTTAATATTTGCATCTAGATATGTTAAACTTACTTAGAACATGGCACCTTTTGTTTGAACCCACCCATTTTTCACGTGATCAAAAATATTAGAACTGAAGACGTTTTTGTTTCCCATGTGTACCACGTTAGATTGATTTAACTGTTTAAACAATTAATGGCTCTGAATGTTTACTCTTGGTTTGAGCCCTGGGTTTTACCTGTGAAGGCTACATTTGTTTTTGAAAAAGGATAAACAAATATGAAGACCAGAGAGCTGTCTATGGGAGAAAAGAGGGGGGAGGGGTGTCAAGCATTGGGCAGAGCTAACATAACAATTTGCAATGTCCGGAAAAAGAAAGGAAATGACTGGTGTACTAACAATCAGACCTCAAACAGGTCAGCTAGGGAAAACAGCAGCAGCTGATAAATACAAAACAGAAACCCAAAAATCTTTTGATTTCAAACTCAAATATCTTCAGTGTATAGCAAAAACAAAAAGAACTGGCCTAGCTGTTCCAATATTTTCAGATGGTAGTGTATGTATGACACGTGTCATATTGCCCACCCCACTACTCAATTTGGAAGCTTTTAAGCAGTGACTAAATTGTAACCAGCCGACCCAGTCTGGCAGCCCTGATTTCTACATAACCACCTCTTATGCTGAAGTGCATTTCTGGTTTTACATGAAGAAATGATGCGTCATTCACACACCATGTAGCTGTGGATCTTAAATATGGCAAGGAAATAAAATGGTGAGAGTATTTCTATTACATAGCAACAATAACCCAAACAGAATAGACCAAGGGGGATGGCAAACAGCAAGGAGGGGCTTAGTCTGGGAGGATTTTTGATTTCATTTTAAACAGGGGTCTGGCATTGCTTCAGGAGAGTCACTTTCTATATCTGATACATTTCCAAGAATTAATGTGTATGCAAGAGAGCTTAATTATATAATCATGAAAAAAAGAATGACTATGGAAAGAGAGAGGGATAAGGAGTAAAGGAAAGAGCTTGGTACAGAGGGACAGATAAGAAAGAACTGGAGACTTTCACCTGAAGTTTCTTGATCTCATCATAGGTCTTCTGTAGCTCTCTTTCTGTGAAGTATCTGTGCAGGCGATACATCTGCTCCGGGCTTCTCACTGGATGAACCGAGAGAGCGTTCTGGAAATCCGGGCTTTCATCTCCACTCAGGTCCATGTTTTTTTTCATCTCAAAGTAATTATAATGAAGATCCTGTGAGACAAAACAAAAATATCCAAATATGACAGACATGCAGCCCAATACTGACTAGCTCTCATAAATCACTGAGCTTTAAAGCATAATGCTGTATTTCATACACACTAAATTACAGTTCATCATAACTAAAAAGAACACGGCCTTGCCAAGCACTCATGTCCGTACAACCCCTGCTGACAGCAGTAATGCTGTTTTAAACATCTCATCCTAATTACCCTAATTAACTTAACGACTCTCAGCAGGCCATCTTGCAGAAGGCAGGAAGTCCTTTCACTTCTGGCTTGCTCACATCAGAGACTAGTCATTCCTCTTCGCTAATCCTCCTGCCACTGACCCAACAAGTGCCAAGATCCAAACCTTATTCTGCAACGGAATCCAAAAACAATAATGGCTGAGTATGTTTACAACATAGTCTGTCTAGAGAAAAAAACAAAAACTTGAGTGTATGGATGCTCAAGCAGTCTTGCGCTCCAAAAAGTGGCAATTTTTTATTGGCTGGAGTTTTGCTGTATTGTCAGTCATCTCATTACAACTCTGGCTGGCTTGTGACTGTTAAACCACCACAGATCAATCTAAACATGCAAAGCCTGGATTATACTTGCTTTTAACTACACAGAGTATTGCTTATGCACATCCACAGAAATGAACACCGTGTCTGCAACTGACTAAACAAACTAGCATTATGTCTCAAATCTCATCGTTATGTCCCATTCCATTCTTGCCTATTAACACTAACTGGTTTACCTTTTACAATTAGCATTTGAATTGTACAAACCTTCAAACCTATGGAAAGGACCGTCTTGTCTTCTGAATCTTCTAGATTAGTAAATACCTTTGAATGCAAGGCCATAGTTCTTTAGCTTTGACTTGAAATACAGATAATGACAAGTCCTATGATGGTGGAAAGTTTTAAGAGAGGCTTGTTGGTGTGTTTAAAATATTTCAAGGTTTCTTGCACAGTGATGTTACGGTTTGACTTGGGAACCTGAGAGACAGGGATGTTTTGGCTTTGATGTCCTATTTAGTGGATGTTGCAAGTATGTAGACGAGTATGTGAAAAATGGTGCTTGCACGCATCAAGTATAAACCAGACCTTAAGCTCCTCTTCATCTCATTCCACTGGCTCCCTGTAGCTCACATTACATTACATGGTTGAATTTAACCATGGGAACTTCATTCCTTCTACATGGGTCTATGGTTTTGTACTTTATACGAAGACATTTAGTTTGTTTGGTAGGCATGTAACGATTCCCCCAATTCACAATTTGATTAGATTCATGATATTGGGTTCACGATTCGTTTTTCCACAATATATGGGGGAAAAAAATTAAATGAAGAAAATAACCAAAAAAATGCAACATTTTCCTATTGTTTATCAACTTATTCCTTTTGTTAAATAAAAAAAAAAAAGTTTGATTTTCTTATTAACCAACAATAATTATTTACTCACATTTGTAAAGGTTGGAGTAAAATATAATAACCTATTACCTAAAATATTCCTTTTATTAAAAATGAAAAAAAAAAAAGTTAATAACAAATAGCCCTCTTCTTAATAAACGTTTAAGAGCATTTGTACTACCTCCATTTGCTTTTCTTTTCTTTAGCTTTCGGCAGTCTTTAAAAAGATAGATTTAACAAGGAATCAGAGCTATTTGTACAGTCCCATTTTAGATCAGTTTTTTTTAAATGCATTTTCGCAGCATTAGAGCCGTTACTTCTGCCTACAGTGAAGTCACGTGCATTCCGCTATTTTACATTAACATGCCGTTTGCTGTATAAACAACGTAATTACAGTTAGTAAAAACAGATTACTCGGCCTGATAATCAACTGTATTCTTTTTTTGCTATTCATTTTTTAATCGATTCAAATCATAAACTTTTATCGCAATTTATCATCACATGATATATCGTAACATGCCTAGTGTCAGGTTGTACTACGGATGTACCTTTTATAGTTTTCCTACTATTTTGGTGTTAATTTTTCTTAATGTTCTGGATTGTCTCAGAATACATTCACATTTCCTCCTTAACATTTTAGTTTTATTTGTACATAAATTGTAAATCAGAGGTTACCCCCCCAAAACCATGCAGGGATGCAGACATTTGCACTCAGCTATGTTCTCCTATGCCATGCAGTTACCGTTTGAGGTATACTTGTTTTTCTTGCAGCAATTCTTTACTCTATTACTCCTATTACTATGTATTATTACGTATACAGAATTTATCATTATATGCATGACCAGTGTTTGCAGCACTCCAGAATACAGGGCGGAGAAATATTCAAACAAACACTTTATTATGCAATATACTTCCAGTGCATATATCCACTTCAAATTTATGCACATATTGGCCCTGATTTATCAACATAGCGTAGAAACCAGTGCAAATCTGAGTGTAGAAACGTACGACAGGGTTCACGTGATTAATGAAACATTCATATCTCGCCAATCACAGAGTAAGAATGATCGCGTGTTTATAAATGTGGTGGCCAAAAACCAGTCATTTAAATGATCATACCCCTAAATGTTCTTGGTTTAGAGGCCGTGCCTCTAGACTTTACGACATAGAGGCATAATATAGCCAAGAAGAGAAACTTCTCCGCTCTTGAAATAGAAGATCTAACATCTCAAGTTCAATTGAACAAATTATTTCTATTTGGCAGCCTGAAAAGTAGCATCATAGGAAGTCAAAAAAATGCAGTATGGAAAGAAATCACCGCTGCGGTCAACAGCGTTGCCGTCGACAATTGAACTGCAGCTGATGTTTGAATATTCAAACACATCCATGATATGCATAGCATATATACTGTATATAATAGTAGTCTAAAAGAATAGCTTATATCGCAAATATTTACATGTAAGTGAAGAAAAAAAATGGTCAGATCTCAAACTCGCCACCAAAAATTACACGGTTGTGGAGTTTCTTTATTTTCTCATTTTAATGATGTTTCAGATAAGTCCGAGCCAGGCACCAGTGGTGTTCATCCTTCGTGCCCTCTGACCCCTGCACTGACGTACCACCACCTTGGATGCCTTGGGAGATGAAAGCGTCTTAATAGCCACTTGTCACTCTTCATTTAAAAAAAAACAAACATCCGTGTTCCAGAAAAACCCTGTCATAGCTTACGGATGTGTAGGCTACAAGTCTAACAGAGCCAGATGTGCCATTGCTAGGATTTGATGACTGGCAAAGCTCTTGTTTAAACAGATGACTAAGCACTTATCACATTGCAAATCAGTTAACACAACCATTGCTTTTAATTGCATAATTTTATTTGTAAATGTGTCACAGTAGCCTAGCCTAACCCGTAGGCCATCTCAAAATGAAAGAGAATCAAATCTTTGATTCTTACTCAAAAAAAAAACAAAAACAAAAACAAAAAAACCCACCCACACTTAACCCTGTTAATTGCAAACAATTTGAAAATACCTATGTTAGGGATATGACACATAGCTGATGTAGATCTTTACAAAATATAATATTTTGCCATATACTACATACGCTGAAGTGATAAATATGTGGCTGCATGTGCTTATATGCCAGTCGTGCTACTCGAAAACCTGACTACGAGGTGAGACTTGATCACACCAAGCTTTGCATGAAAATAACCGTACGCCCTGTTTTCTGTCATAGGCTCATTTCGTAAATGAGGGCCAATGTCTTTTCACTTGTACTTGAAATATGAACAAAAAAAGTTCATCATTCATAAGCATTTATAGGGAAAAAGTTCAGACACTATACAATCAGGTCCATAAATATTTGAACAATATTTGTGGCCAATAACAAGTTAGTTATTTTACCTGTCTACCATAGTATATTAGAGTTGAAATTAAATAATGAATATGACCACTTTTTTTTTTTTTGTTTTTTTTTATAATGGTGGTCTCCGCCCACCCCCCTTTTTTAAGGGACCAAAAATAATTGGACAATTAGCTGCTCAGCTGTTGCATGGCCAGCTGTGTGTTATTCCATCATTATTTTACTTACAGGTAAGCATATAAAAGGTCTACAGCTGATTTCAAGTGTGGCATATGCATTTGGAATCTGTTGCTGTTAACTCTCAATATGAAGTCCAAATTGCTGTCAATGGCACTGAAGCAAGCCATCATTAGTTTAAAAAAATGAAAACAAACCCATCAGAGAGACAGCAAAAACATTAGGCATTGGTGAGCTCAGGGACACCAAAAGATCCGAAAGACCACAGAAAACAACTTCTGTGGATGACAGAAGAATTCTTTCTTTGGTGAAGAAAAACCTCTTCACAGCAGTTGACCAGATCAACAGCACCCTCCAGGAGGTAGGTGCATCTGTGGCAAAGTCAACACTCAGGAGAAAGTAAATACAGAGGGTTTATCACATGATGTAAACTATTGGTAAGCCTCAAAAACCGGAAGACCAGATTGCCAAAATCATTTATATTTATCTAAAAAAATTAAATAAAAAAAAAAAGCCAGTACAGTTCTGGAACATCATCTTATGGACAGATGAGAAAGATCAACATGGACCAGAATGATGAGAAGAGTATGAAGAAGGGAAAGAACTGCTCATGATCCGAAGCACACCACCTCATCTTATGGTGTGGACATGTATGGCTGCCAGTTGAACTGGTTCAGTTGTATTTACTGATGATGCGCCTGCTGACAAAAGCAGCAAGATGAATTCTGAAGCAGAGTTATTATAGTTTTGAAATTTGTTTGTAATTTTATTTAGTCTTTCAGTTTTTTTTTACAAGTGCATAAGTAGTTTTAGTTTAGTTTTTATTTAGTTCTTCAGGTATTGCACAGCCATAGATATCCCATAATAACTAGATAGGACACAAGCTGTTACTTATATTGCATTGTCAACTGTATCGATGAAAATACAGTAGGTGTCTCAACACCAAAATAATGCTTAGCAATAATGAAAATGTGACAGAGGGTTTGTGATCACTCTGAACATCAAACAGGAGTGTTTGGTGAGCATGTTTTTCACATGTTTAGAGCAAACATGAAAGAAATCAGTGTTTTCTCCACTAAATGAAACTGGATATTATGACAGGTCAGACTACCATGTGTTTTATCATAGGTTTTTCTGATAGAGAATTCCTTTGTTCCTTACAAATATAAGCTTTATTTTTTTTAAATGTCACTAAGTACTGCTAATTTAAATTTATTGTAAATAAATGGTTTTTGCTTGTCATCTTGGCGACTTGTGTCAGATGTCATACCTGTCGCGACATTGAGACTCGTTTTATGTTATTTTTCTTTAATTTAACCAGGGAAGGCGTTAGGAACAATATTATTATTTACTGTGGCAGCCTGGCAAAAGGCAAAGCCTCTTGAGGAAAGGGAGTAAGGGCTAAAAATGACAAAAGGCAACAACTTTTTGCATGAGTGCCATGCAATCTAACACAAACAGATAGCAGCATTAGGCAGTGCAACAAACAAGACAGAAGTAACATATACAAGGAGTAAAGTGGAGGGACCACAGACTATACCCGAGACAACAGTAAACGTTTACAGATATTAGTCAGTCGGGGAAAACGGTTGCATGCATCAGTGAGAATGTCCATAATAGAGTCCCTGAAAGCTGACATGGGGATAAGTTTATCCAGTTTTAGGGTTTTTTTGTTTTGTTCCAGTCTTTGGCTACACCAGCTTGGAATGACAACACAGGATTTGTTTTGGGAACTTTCAGCAAAATAAGACGAGCAGCACAGATGTTATAAAGCAGCAGATGTAGTTTGCAACAAGTGACACAAATAAGGAGGAGACAGACCTAGGAAGGTTTTGTAAATGAGCATGAACCAGTGGATTTTTCAACAGGTGTATAAAGATGGCCAATTAACAGAGGAATAAATAGTACAGTGATGTGTTTTAAAAGAGGCATTTGTAGCAAATCGGATAGCAGAGTGATACATCAAGCTTCTGAAGTACACCCTTGCAGACTGACCTATACATAATGTCATCATAATCTACAACCCCAAATCAGAAAAAGCTGGGATGGTATGGAAAATGCAAATAAAAAAAAAAAAGAAAAGCAGTGACTTCTAAATTTACTTTGCCTTGTATTTCATTGCAGACAGTATGAACCCAAGATATT
>JAOTRR010000013.1:2142206-2154049 GCA_028570945.1 Gogo arcuatus | reverse complement strand
CTGTCTGTCTGTCTATCTATCTATCTATCTATCTATCTATCTATCTATCTATCTTACTGTATAAGTTAAAGTATCCACATATTTTAGGGGTGTAATGCATTGCCACTATCAATAAGCTATCTGTATACTGTTTAGTGCTCCATGTAAAAAACTTCCAAAGCTCCTTTTACTAAGTTGGAGAAAGGCATCAGACTGTATGCTTCATCATACATAAACAACTATGAAGGTAATAAAATACTTATTAATAGAAACGAACACCCAAGTTAACATTAGCCTGGGACACTATGACTTTATTGTAAGAATGTAATGCTACTGGAGATGTGAGAATTGCACTATTTCAAAAGGGATGTCATATGTCATACCCTGAGTGCAAGTAGCCCATTAAATATGAATGCTATCACTATACCCCTGGGAACACTGGGGGAAAAAAAACCCAAAAGGCCAACACTGTCAGAATGTTGTGTTAATTCTAGCTTGGACACTTCCTCATCCTCAACTACATCACTCAAGTTCATACTTGGGCTCAACTATAGATGTGCATGTGACTTTTCTTTAATACAACTTGCACAGTTATTATTTTTGTTTGACCTTACCTACAATATTTTATAACAAATTTAGTTGGTTCTATGGGCCATCTCACAGATCCAGGGTCCTAGGATCAATCCTGAGCTCGGGTAACTGTTTGTGTGCATGTTTTTCCCATGTCTGCATGGGTTCTCCGGTTTCCTCCCACTGCCCCAACACTCAACGGTTAAGGCAGAAAGTTGGGGGGTCAAGCTCCAGCAACACCAAGCTGCCACTGTTGGGCCCTTAACCTTCTCTGTCCCAGGGGTGCCGTATCATGGCTGACCAGGCAATCTTACCCCAACTTCCTAACAAGCTGGGATATGTGAAGAAAAGAATTTCACCAGGCTGTAATGTATATATGTGACAAATAAAGGCTTCTTTTTGTGCTTTGTCAGACAGTGTCTCATCCAGGGTGTATTCCCATCTCATGCCCAGTGTTCCCAGGGTAGGCTTCAGCTCCACAGCGACACTGATCAGGATGAAACAATTACTGAAATGTGACAGAGCGAATAGTTGGTTCTATTTCCCAAAATGTAAACAAGTACAGTAGCCTAGTTGAAACCACTGCAAGCATGACCAGGTAATTAATAAGGATTCTGTAAATGCAACATCCAAGTCTTTCTCAGTCCCATGATCTTTATATGAAATGAATGTAAAAACCTTGTTCACAGTTTTTCTCTTGCCAGTCATGATTTTTTGTGGGGTCAGCTTCATAACCTGGTGTCCCATAAGACCTGAATACACAATATTCAGCTATATTCGGGCATCAGATGTGTGTATGTGTAAGATGCCCTACAAAATAAGCATGAAGTTGGTTAAAACCATGTACATAGTACAGTATCTTTATAATTGAATTATTTTCAAGATGTTTCAGGCTACTGGAACCAATGAAACACAATAACACATTAATCTAATGTACTCTTACTCTTTTATAACACTATCCTTACTAACTAAATTAATTGCAAAGTATAACTGCACCAAGGAGACAGACAGAGAGAGCAGAACAGCAAGGAAAAAGTGGAGTGAGGAAAGTATGAAGGGATGGATGGATGGATGGATAATGGATGCATGAAACACCCTACAACTATGGTTCTTGGCCAGGGTTTGGTACGTGTCCATGTAAACGTTGCAAAAGCATGTTAAGAGTATTATACAGAGAGAAATTATTGCCAAGGCCTCCTGGGCCACATTTGGAACTGTGATGGACCATTTTGTGTCTGCTAATGTTGTGTCTCTGGTAGGACTGACTTGCACCTGAATCAATACTAATGCTAATACTAATAAATGTTTGAAGACTGAATGAATTGTTTCATCTTCACACTGACACAGACAATTGTAGCCATTAGTTCTGAAATAATGATATGTCTTGACTCAATTTAAAGTGAGAAAATAAAATGAGAAAATAAAATGAAAAAGCAAAGAAAAGTAGAAATGATACCAATATATCAAAGGATTGTTTTAAATATGGCATTGAGGATTAAGGGAAGAAATGGCCTAAACTCAGAAAAAATATGCATCCCAAATGACCAAACCTGTCCTTAAAATGTTTTTTCTTTTCTTTTCTTTTTTAATGTTGAAATCTTGAGGGTTTTGGAAATGTATCACGTGTTGGGAATTTTGTTTTATTAAAGACAAGAAAGCTTAGACAATGTGGAATTTCAGAAACAACCAATATATCTGAATTCATATACACGGTTCCATTTTAAAGTGATGTTTCAGCTAAAATTATTTTTAAGTAATGCTGTGTGGATCTTACTGTATTTCTAAGACACCGTAAGAAAAACAGCTTTTGTTTAGAACCCTACAATAGGTGTCGATTAACCCTTAACTATTCATAGAATCCTTTGAGTATACTATTACCCTTTATGTTCGTTTATTATTGTATCACTGTACGGCACTTTGGGGCAACTCCTATTGCTTGTTAAATGTGCTCTAGAAAGTTGACTTGACTTGACACATCTTTATGAGAAATGAAACCAAAGCCAGTTTCTTATTCATTGGATACTTTCATTATTGTGGTTGGAGGTGTGGCAGAATTCTATGCCAGTAGCGATTCAGATTACTTTTATAAAAAGGTCACCTCAAATCAGTAGTTTTATAGCAGCCATGTTACTCTTCAAGTGTTGAAGGCATGTAAGGTAGGGTTGAGTTAAACATTTCTATTCTCAGCAAAATCCCCAGTGCTGAATTAACACCCACTGTGTTTATATGACACTGTAAAAGGATGGGGATTTTGCCCTGTAGGAGTGTATTTAAGCCAGTCCTGTAGTGCTTTACTGTAGTGCTCTAGCAGAAATGGTTGCTGGATATTTTAAATGTAATTAGAGAATATACACAGCAGAGAGTGTAAATGTGTATGTAAATACATTATATGGCCAAAGGTATGTGATCACATGACCATGACACCCATATGTGGGGCTTCTCCAGACTTTTGCCACAAAGTTGGAGGCGTATGATTGTCTTTTGAGGGACCTAGCCCAAACCTGTTCCAGCATGACAATGCCTCTGAGCACAAAGCAAGCTCCATAAAGCGATGGTTTGCCAAAGTTGGTCTGGAAACACTTGAGTGGCCTGCACAGAGGCACTGACCTCAAACCTACTGAACACCTTTGGGTTGAATTGAAACATGACTTTGTGTCAGGCCTCCTTGTCTGACCTCACTAATACTCTTGTGGCTGAATGGGCACAAATCCCCACTGTCACGTTCCACAATCTAGTCCAAAGCCTTCCCTGAAGAATGGAGGCTGTTGTAGCAGAAAAGGAGGGACCAACTCCATATTAATTCCATGCCTTTGGAATAGGATGTTCAACAAGCACACATGGGTGTCATGATCAGTCTACATACTTTTGGCAAGCATCTACAAATGAACAGTTTAGAAAAACTAGCATTAACAAAATATTAATTTACTTAAATTACTAGTTAATTGTATTATTTTCACAGCACTGTTTAGTTCTTAAATCTGATTGGTCAGAAGGTGTTGCTTAATTAACAGCAGCTCTGATAATAGCTGGTATAAGTTATGTACAACATGGTGTTCACTAACACAAAAATAATCATTGCCAAATTGCTGTCATATAAGTGGAATAAAAGACTTTTGGATATGCTGTTATTGGCAAATAACCCACTCTGGGGTAATAATGCATGATTACATGTGATTATTTTCCAATAACAACACGTTCCATGATGCTTTGGATTGAATGCATCTTTTCATCCTTGGAAAAAGATAAGTAAGCAACATGTGAGGTCATTAAATTGATTCTTTAGTAGATTTTCTTTCTCAATTCTCAGGTAAGTGGTCATTTGCACCACCTAGTAATATTCTTATGAGAAACTTGATGAAACCTCAGGCCATGTGGTTCCCAACTCCTGAGGTTAATCTCCTAAAGTTCATCTTCCCTGTAATTTTCTTGTTTTCTCTGCTCTCATAGACCTGACCAACTAATTAGCTGATTAACAGGCCATTCTCGAGTGCATGTTACAGCAGGGAAAGCATTAAAACATGCAGGATAAGGATACTCCTGGACCATGCAATGACAGTTTATAGGCACTGGTATTAAAGGATGTTTTACCTTAGACAGTGAGAAGACTTTGACCCTGTCCTCTAGTGCTTAAGAAGTATATTAATAATAGCTTCCTGGGAGAAGAGATGCTGCTACATACTATCCAATTTAGTACACACACACACACACACACGCGCGCGGTAGTTACCCTTAATATTCCCCCTCCATACCGACTCTAACCTTAACAAAAAGTTCATTTAGTTTTTTTGATTAAAACCTGCATTTTGTAGCTCTGTTGTATTACAATCATTATAGAGACATTTGAGCCCCACAATGGACTAAAAACATGCCTTGACATATAGCAGTTTTCAAATGCACATGCAAGCCTTTCTGTCCACTTTCTTTCTGACTTTTCTTTTCAATGTAGGCCACATCTGGTCCCTCTTTCCTCCTCTTGCCAGGGGCTGATTTTTAGGAATTGCAAAACCTTATCAGAGTGGGGATCCCACTACCAGAGGGAAACAGCCTCCTGTGTGCTTATTATAAACATTGTTAAGATTTATAAGGGGTATATGTTTTACACATGATAGTGTGAGGTCTTCTGTAGTGTCTCTCGATTGCAGTACTCATACTCAGTGTGGTGAAGTTTCACATTTTTAATCGAATACATGAAACATTTATTAACTAAATAATGAGTGAAATCAGCTTTGGTCAAATTGGGAGAGAGCTGGGGTGAAACTGAACTGAGCACTTGAAAAATACTGTAGCAGAACCTATACATGCTACAGTCTATGAAAAAATCCTGGCTGTAGTTCAGGAACTCCAGCTTCTGTAGCAGCTCCTCTGTTGGACCTTATCCAATCAGATGCTTTTATGTAAATTATTTAGCTGAAGGCAGCTCATCTGACCAGAGAGACCATTTATCCCTCTCACGTCAGATTCAAAACAGATGTGTCTCGGAGTACAGGTGTGCATGAGAACAAAAAGAGACATGGGAGCAGTTTTTTTTTTTTTACTTTAATACAGGTTGTTAGATATGAACATATCTATGAAAGGCCATGTTCATTAACTTGGGAATTTACAGGTTGGTTGCTTTCGCAGAATTGATGGACTTGAATTCATTCATTCATTCATTCATTCATTCATTCATTCATTCATTCACCTTCAGTACCTGGTTTATCTTGTTAAGAGTCACTGTGGTTTAAATGACTAATTAGTTTATATTTTGGAAAATAGAACCAAATAGGTTTGTTAGAAAATACTGTATCACAGGCAGGAACAATCATAATACCTACAGGAGGATGCAGGGATCGGGCTCGATTGGGACTAAAAAGACAGACAACCTGTGCTAGTCAAAAGTGGTAACATGAAGCATCACTGTGAAACAAAACAATTGATCTTATTTGTAACCACAAACCATTAATGGTTAAGTATTAAAAGTTAACTGTTGTCACCATGGGAGTGGTACAGTGGTTAGCACTGTCGCCTCATGACAAGAAGGTTCTGGGTTTGAACCTTATGGCCAACTGGGGCCTTTCTGTGTAGAGTTTGCATGTTCTCTCCATGCCTGCGTGGGTTTCCTCCAGGTGCTCTGGTTTCCTCCCACATTCCAAAGACATGTGGATTAGGTCAACTGGCTACTCTAAATTGCCTGTGAGTGTGAATGGTTGTTTGTCTCTGTGTTAGCTCTGTGATAGATTGGTGACCTGTACCACACCTCTTGCCCAAAGTCAGCTGGGATCGGGTCCAGTTCCCCCTGACGGATAAGCAGTATAGATAATGGATGGATGTTGTCACCATTCAGTCATGTTAATCCAACTTGACCTTCACAAATTTTGGTTGAATACCCATGCACTGTCCTGAATAAGGTACTATTTTTCATATTTATACAAAAAATGGAATGGAACTAAGGACAAGAAATGCCAACATTTGCCGTATATAGAAAAGTTTAAAAATCCCACTAATTCAAATGACAGTTTTAACATTGAATGGCTTCATGTCTATCAGAGTGACTGTCCTGGAGTTTATTCTTTCACTAGCTGGCTACATCTATGGGGATTAGCCACTCTGACCCACTTTAAAATGACCTGTTTCTAGTCCTTGATCTCTGACATTAATCTGAAGCCACAGGTGTAGGGTTACTAGGCTTCACCTCAAGTCCTCAAAGGCACTCTAAGCAATTATTTCAGTAATCTCTCACTGCAGCCTGTGGGATAGGATGTGGGCAGAGAGAGATGTCACATACTTACCATATATGGGGGCTATGTTGTACAAGTGTGATGGTTAGGGTGTACCCTCTAGTTGTCCTTACATGGTTGGATCCAATCTCATCCAATCTTACAGGCTGCAGCAAGAGGCCTCTCAATTATTTTAAGAGAATGTAGTAACTGTGTTGTGACACCAGATGGCAGTGATTTCACAAAACTAAAAGATCTCTCTGAACAAACAGAATCAGAGTAACAGCAGCAGCTCTAGATATGGATATAGTTTAAATATTTATTAAATGTTAAGACACGTATGACAGACATTATAAAGCCCCTCAGGTAAGTGGTAAAATATATTTAATAAGTATACTAATGATGGTAATTATAGCTAATAATTTTGTAAGACATGTAAAAATGACCTGAAACACCTTTATGTGATCTTCACCGGCATTCAGGAATTATTGTGTAATGAAATTGTGTGGTGACTTTTTTTTTGTTGTTAAAAGTACTTTCACTGACATATTGGCTTATTTTCACTTTGGTTAATAGTTTCCTACATTAGCCACAATGCCATTTGACTACCCACTGAAAGTGGTGACAGTGGGATTTAGCTCTTGCTTCAAGAGAGCAATGCAGCAACCATTTAATCTGTCCAGCTCTTCCACAACTGCTCAAACAGGTCAGGTTCTAAGCCTTCAACTTTTATTCTAATACTACCATCAATGACATCATGCTTGTCATCTTATATATTGCTAACTAGCCGAGCCGATAGTCTGCCGTAACTCAGCTCAACTATGTCATATAGCTGCACTCCATTCTGGAGCTTGAGTTCAATGTTTACTGTCTCAACTACATCTATGTTGGAGGAAGGAAATAATGAAAATACGGCACTAACCAACAAATTACCACCAGAATCACTAAATATCCATCCATTATTTGTACTGCTTATCCATCAGGGTTGTGGGGAAAGCTGGAGCCAATTCCAGCTGACTTCAGGTGAGAGGTGGGGTACACCCTGGGCAGGTTGCCAATCCATCACAGGGCTAACACAGAGACAACCATTCACACACATTCACACCTATGGGAAATTTAGAGTAGCCAGTTGACCTAATCTGCATGTCTTTGGACTGTGCAAGGAAACTGGAGCACCCGGAGGAAACCCATACATCCACAGGAAGAACATGCAAAATCCACACAGAAAGACCCGTGAGGTTCAAGCCTAGAGCCTTCGTACTGTGAGGTGACAGTGCTAACAACTGCACCACCGTGCCACCCCTATCACTAAATATATCACAATTATTTCAATATTATCATTTTTAATGTGTCAAGCTGGAGTTTTCCTGTTCCTTTAAAACACATCACAGGCTAGAGTTTTCCTTTTCCTTTAAAACACATCAATACTATCACAAAATATTGCCATGACTTGACATCATTCCCTGAGCCTCTTCACAGTTGCCACTTGACTGTTCTGCTGATATAAGTTTAACTCAATTGCCTAGAAACAAGCCCACTTATGGGGTCAAAGGAGCAGGAAAGGGACTTAGCAAGGCTGGACAGAGGGTTTTGTCCAGACATTCAGCATTCAGAGAAAGCCATCATAGGGTAATGGGCACACAGCCAGACATTGTCCATTCATAACAAGCATCTGAATATGAGAGTTGTTTACAGTCACTGAAATAAATGCAGGGAATTTACAACACTGTTTACCAAATAATGTCAGTATGGTCCCACCTTCCCTCGGTGGGTGCGATCACATGACCCATAGCAACTTCTTTCTCTTCAGCGGCCTTGCTGTTACTGCCAGAAGCTTTTATTATGGGATTCTGTTCTGAGGCTCACACAGGGAAGACTTTATCAAGGGCTGTAAAAAGATTTGCCTTCATATTTTCATGTAATAAATAATAAATAATAAACATACAGTATGTGTTTAGATTGAGCGATTATGATAATGTGATGTTTTGTGAAGTGGTAAAATGCCCCATACTCACTCTATGAACATTGTCGGTTATGAATCATTTTCAACATTTTCAGTAGAGGAAGAGAAGCTGACAGGACAGATAATGACAGGGTTGCCAGGCTTGTGGTTTTTAGGCCAAATTTAGCTGCTTTAAAAATTCTCTGCAGCCACCAAGGAATTAAATCTAATACATTTCCACAGACAAAGGCAATGCATAAGTTCACACATCTATGAAGTTCAGAACCATTTTTAATGTAAGATATATTGCAAAGATTGGGAGAAGGAAAGGGAGGTTATGGAATGGATAATGTCTGTACATCAGAAATGCATGTGCACCACAGTGACCTTGTTTCCCACACAAAGACTGAGAAAAAAAAAGAAAAAAATGTGTCTTCCTTTTCCAATGCGTGGATTTTTGGGGGGTACAATCAGGTCTTTTGTGTGTTTTTTGAGATGTAGTTGCCCTGAAATTTTTGCTGGAACCTGACAACCCTGGCTTATGTTTGCTCTTTTGTGTGCACCTCACACCCTGTGACATTGAACGAAGATGAATAAAGGTATTTCTAAAACTGCTCAAAACAAGCTGCTAGACTGTAAGCCAGATGACTGTATGTTGTTGACTCTCCACTACCTATTACAGGGTTTATCTAAACATTCACTAGATAGTAGCCTAGTCAAGTGTGATAGCCTCTTAACTTGTGTTTGAGGCTAGGTCCTCTTTTGCCCCACCAAAATCTATGGTCACAAGCCAGTGCTGAGATGCATGTATAGCATCCTTAGTAACTGCCTGGTCATAGTTGTGGTGGTTAAATTACGCTACTAGTTTGTTTATATTTTGGGAAATAGGACTGTGGGAAATATCTGGGCCAGAATTCACAGACCATGCTGACAGTGCTGGCATTTCTACATCTGGGGGTTTTCTAGTGTGTTCCAGTGTTTCTATGAGCAACGTGCTAAGGTTTATATTTAATTTAAAAAAACCTTTCTGTTTTAGGTCACTGTATGGGTCTTCTCCAAACTGTTGCCATAAAGTTGGAAGCACAGAATTATGTCTTTGTATGCTGTAAAATTATACTTCTCTTCACTGGAACTAAGAGGACCAAACATATTCTGGCATGACAATGCCCCTGTGCACAAAGCGAGGTCCATGAAGACATGGCCTGCCAAGGTTAGTGTGTAAGAACTCGAGTGGCCTGCACAGAGCCCTGACCTCAACCCCACTGAACGCTTTTGGGATGAACTGGAACATCAATGTGCCCCAGGCCTCCTCGATCATCATCACTGCCTGACCTCACTAATGCTCTTATGGCTGAATGAGCACAAATCCCCACAACCATGCTCCAACATCTAGTGGAAGGCCTTCCCAGAAGAGTGGAGGTTATTATAACAGCAACGGGAACTAAATCTGGAATGGGATGCACAAAAAGCACAAACTTTTGGCCATACAGTGTATACACAGCATACCAATATTACTGTTTAATTCTATCTTTCACAACTGACCTCAAAATGTACCCCTTCTGTGATAATAGGTTCTTTTACACTAATTCAATTAGGCCAGGTTTTTTTACTTGGCAAAATGCAGACTGTAAGGATACAAACCTTATTATCTTTCTATTATGTTTGCAGATAGAATCTAATAAAGTTTATGAGATTCACTGATATCTAATGAAATTCTTATTTTTAGTTGCTGTTAAAGTGTAGACAAAGCAAACTGTGTGTAATTTTCTGGGAAAAGAGTAGAAGTTATTGTACATAGCTTATGGCAATGAAAACAGCTGGCAGCCAAACATTCAGCATTGCCTTTTATTTAGCAAGCTTTTGATTCTTATAAGTTACTACATGGAAATGATGTGTGCCTCATGATTTATGCCTGCACCTGATTATCAGAACAAGGCCTCTATATCTACACTGATCATTGCTTTTTTCCCCTTAAATCATTTAATTTATGTTTCCTGTTTGGGAGACCAAAGTAGACCGTTTTAAGTTTATAAAATACCAGAGAAAGACAAGGGTATGCAAACTAGACTGTGCAAACTGAAAGTCGCATGGCTCTTATGGTGCGTAGCAGAATAATTTTGAACATTATACAACTGATTTGTATCCGTTTCATAAATGTCATGTAAATGCTTTTTTACACAGATTTTCATTTTATGTCTATTTTAAAGTTTTAAACACATTGTTCTTTGTAATACCTTTTTAGGGTTTAAAAACAGCTTTTCTGAGTTTTTTTTCTAACCCTCTATAGGAAAAATGAGCTTAAAAGGTCTATGTAGAACCTGCAATAGAGGGTTTCACTTGCAGGGTGTGCTGCTTTGGTAAACTAAGAACCCTTTATTTCTAAGAGTGAAACTTTGATCTAAACACAAGCTGTAGGCAGCTTAAAATCCTTTCAGTGACATTTTAAGCTCATCACTGTCTATTTTTTCTGCCCTTGACGGAGAAATCGTGCTCTTTCTCTGACACTCAGTCTTCTGAGTGGGAGATAAGCAAAGATAAATCAGGGAGGCTCCATTCCCTCCTCTGCCCTCATATTTCAGGAGGGGTTTGGAGATTTGGCATCAGGGTTTGACATTCATTCTCTTAGGTGTGCAGAGAATGTACAGTAAATGTTCTCACATTTGAACTCCACTTGACAGCACAAGACACTGACATAGCTGGAGGCCTAGAAGGACTTGCCAAGGTCAACAAACAGCAAAAAGAAAGTTTTATGAAAAACATACCAGAACTGACATCATAATGCAAAACCAAACACAAGACTTTAATAAAATTGAAAAGAAAACAGAGCTATTCTGTAAGTCTCTCTCTCTCTCTCTTTTTTTTGAGTGGCACATCTGCACGGCTGTTTTTCTTTTCCACGTCATTAAACGCACGCCAAACTTTAATTTGAGGCTCACTTTGTGCAAAACGCCTCCAAAGCAACCGGTACGAAGGCGGAACTCGCGCGTGCTCCTCTCGCGTGCGCAACGTGAACGCGTAAACTGCGCTCGAGTTTATTTAGAAAACTCTCCGTGGGGCGTAGCGTGCTATCCATGTGCACTTCTGGTGCATTATATGCACTCACCAGACACCTTACCTCCTGCATGTCTTGGCTTCAACAAATCCTCATAACCAGCTGTGCCTCATAAGCAGAAGAACCTGCGCGCTGGATGAAACGATGCGAGCTTTAAAGTCCTCTGCTATTCACGATGACCTGTATAAAATAGCTGCAGGTGGATTTCATTTCTTTTAAACGATTCTTTGCTGGATGATGCTCCCAACGCAAGCGCACCTTCTTCTTGTTTTCACTCTCACCGGTCGCCTGTGGCGGTAAGTTACAATACTTCACATAATGTTATAAAAAAAAAAAAAAGCATAGCCTGATACATGCACAGTATTTCTTCAAATGCATTAAGGATAAACTAAATCTACCTACGCACTTGGTTACTTACTTACTGCATGCTGCTTAACAGAAAGCATAGCATTGCCTACTACAGCAGATTAAACTAGAAGGGCATTCAGTAGAGTGCATACCTCTGCCAAGCCATATATTATCAACATCAAAATCAAAGTGCTTGAACCCAGGATAATACTAAAGCTGTACACCAAATTTCATCAAAATCCATTCACTACTTTTT
>JAOTRR010000013.1:2131641-2141704 GCA_028570945.1 Gogo arcuatus | reverse complement strand
GTGTGTGTGTGTGTGTGTGTGTGTGTGTGTGTGTGTGTGTGTGTGTGTGTGCTCTGAGAAAAGTTCTTAATGTTATTCCACTTCACTAACTGCAGTATGATGGGCAGTCCTCTTGTGATGGACCCAAACAGCATTTGCAGGTGGAGTAAGCCTGCAGGAGGTGCATATAATGAACTGTGCCAAACCCAACCTGAAATAATCCAAGAAGTTGCCAAAGGTGCGCGGTTGGGAATACGCGAATGCCAACACCAGTTCCACCATCAGCGCTGGAACTGTACAGGTCATGGCAAGAGTCTAGGCAAGATCCTGCAACAAGGTGAATCTCACTTAAATAATGTAGCTACATGTGATCATATCTCCAGCCAAACAACACAAGTGTTCCAGGAAATTATAGTTAAAAAAACAAACAAACCAAAAAGAAAACATTGCTTTTATGTATACAAGGGTAAAACATGTATTAAAAACATGGTTGCAATCACAGGGTATATTTGTTAGTTTGGCTATTGTTAATTTAACTCCTTTGGGATATTTAATGACTTTAATTACAGTCTTAATTACATAGTTCCCTCAAATAGCCTACAGTAAAAATAATTTTAAAAAATGTACCATTACAGTGTGACACTGCTCCTTAGTTATTTCAGAAAACACCCTGAGATTTTGAAAGAAGCGGCTCTTTGTAAGTGAAAAAAAATTCTCCTGGAAAATAGAACCTGCTTAAATTCCCAGAAAGAGAGTTTGGTGGGAGCATTTTCCCAGGGAATATCTAATATGTAGAGTGATGCTTAGCTACAGGGGGGCAACTCACTCCTTAGTCAAAGATTAGTCACAGTTTAGCAAGGCCTGTTTGTGTTTCAGACACATGCACACATACAGACAAGTGCTCTGTGATAGTCTGTATGTCTCTGTGCTCTAATATTGTTTTTAATCACACCCTTGCTGACTTCCCCTAATCTTTTCCCTATGGAGAAATCCCATTAGCTCTGCATCTTTTTTGAACTACTGCTCATGCTGCACAAAATGCTTGGAGGAACGCGCTATCTGCCCTCTTCCACATACATGAGCTCACCGATGCCAGTGATTAGCTAGTGTGTGTGATTGATGAGAGAGAGAGAGAGAGAGAGAGAGAGAGAGAGAGAATGCTGTCCCTCCTATGCAGACACCATGTCAACATTTTGCTCCCTTGGCACCTGAGTACAGATGGCCATGACTGTTGGTCTCCCAATGATAGGCCAGGATAATATAAAAAAAAAAGCCATATAAAAATCCATAGAATTTGAAGAAGGTGACAAAATATTTTACTTAAAAGAAATACATTAATTGGAAATAGACAAATTCCTACATGCCCTCCACTCCCTTATACACTCCTTGTGCTGCAAGAGGCTACTTGTGTGATGAAGGTGCTACAGACTTCCAGACATGAATCAACAAGAGCATGTTAGCACATTATTGAAATGCAAGACATGAGTGTTAATCCTATGGTAGTTTAATAGAGCAGAGGTTCTCAACTTCAGTACTGGAAACTCACAGCCAAGTGCTTCCTGAGCTGAAGCAGGTGTACTGGGAGCAGAAAAAGCTCAAACCCTGGGCACTAGGTTCTTGCTAGAGAGTTGTGAGCAAGTTTGTCTGCAGCATACTGTATAGTTCGTATGTAGGCCATGAGAGGGCAGGAGTTTCCACCATCACTCTGGCCAGGAGTGCTTTAACAAAAATCAAAATCACAAATCCCTATATGACTAACGATGATCTTCTCCCACCCCTTCCATTTAAATTCAAGTATAATACTGTCTTGGTGTGAGTTCCAGGTAGTGACTGCAACTTGAGCCAGCTTTCTGTTTGAGAAATGAGAGGCATTCTCTCTTCATTACACATCTGTATGAGCAGGGCTTTCAGGAATGTGACATGCAAAAGGTCAGCAATTTGCTCAATTCTGATAGATGGAATGTGGCATACGTGAATTCGACACCAATAATTAGCGCTTCTTGGAGATCTCCTTGATTCTTCCAGAAGAAAACACACCCTTTTGGCAAATGAAGGTACATCCAGACAAGTCTAGACAAGACAGATGTGCAAGGAATACATACGCACTTAGGTCAATCAGGTTATGCTTCACATATTCAGGAATAAAATGGAGAATGTAGGAAATAAATAAGTGTTTTGTAATTGTTAACTAAACAGAGGAGGCAGATACACTTTATGGCCAAAAGTATGTGGACACCAGACCATTACACCCATATGTCAGCCTTCCCCAAACTGTTACCATAAAATTGTCTAGAATGTCTTTGTATGCCATAGCAATTTCCCTTCACTGGAACTAAGGGGGCTAGCCCAAACATGTTCCAGCATGACAGTGCCCCTGCACACAAAGCGAGGTCCATGAAGACATGGTTTGCCAAGGTTGGAATGGAAGAACTCAAGTGACCTAGACAAAACCCTGACCTCCCATTACAGGAAGCCTACAGTAATTCAAATAACCACTTTTTACAACCGTGGTGAGCAGAAAAGCATCTCTGACACACATCAAACCTTCAGGCAGATAGGCTACAACAGCAGAAGAAGGCTACAGTGGATAGATAGATAGATAGATAGATAGATAGATAGATAGATAGATAGATAGATAGATAGAAGACAAAGAGAATTTTATTTGTTGCATAAGTATTCACTCCCTGGGTCAATACTGCATGGGTCAATAATGGCCCTTTTTGCATTCATCATAGATTATGCATACAAGTGTTACAAGTATCTTTGTGTATATTAAGTGCTTTATTTCTTCTCAGACATTCGGGAGACAGCCTTCGTAAACGGCATTACGGCTGCAGGAGTGCTGCATGCGGTAACACGGGCCTGCAGCCAGGGGGAGCTGCTACAGTGTGGTTGTGTGGCTATTAAGAGCTCTTCTGGTAGCTCCAATGAGCAGGCTATGGAGAGTCCAAACCCTGTTCTCCAGGACCAGCACTGGCAGTGGGGGGGCTGTGGGGATGATGTGGACTATGGCTACAAGATTTCCCGGCAGTTCATGGACACCAGGAAGCGGAAGGGCAAAAGTGATATCAGGAGCCTGATTGATCTGCACAACAACGAGGCAGGCAGACTGGTACGGAAACAGCATGTTTTACTGGTAGTGGGGCATTAGGATCATTAGGAAGAGATAAGTTAAAATGGGTTGAACAAGGTCTATCACATATACCTCAAGTGATTGAGTAATAAAAATCATGAATGCAACCATTCATTTTCAGTAGCCTCTTTATCATGGTGGATACGGAGCCTATCTCAGGAACTCTTGGCGTTAGGCAGGAATACGCTCTAGATGAGACACTAGTCCATTGCAGGGCACCATACACACACATTCATACCTTAGAATGATCATTCCAACTAGTGGCATGTTTTTGGGAGATGGGAGGAAACCAAGGAACCCAGGAGAAACCCAAGTGGACGCATGGAGAACATACAAAAAGTCCAGACAGACAGTAACCCCAGCTTAGGACTGAACCAGGCACCATGGAGCTGTGAGGTGGCAAAGCTACCCACTCCACCACCATGCTCCCCAAATCATAAATGAAAAGATTCTTTATTTTTATTGGTCAATTGCTTTTTGATCTAAATTGATCAATCATTTAGATCATGTGTTTTTGAAGTTATGACATACAGTGCTAAATACTACACCGTAGTAAACTCTTAAAAATGTTGTTGTGATGGAACTTTGCAGGTCTGTTTAATTCGACAACACAGACTGTGAAGCCACTGTTTTCAGGATAACTCCTGTGTTTTGGGTCTAGTACAAATTCCTAGAGCTCGGCAGCCCTCTGCAGGAAACTGAAGCATTGTTGAACCATCAACATTGTTCAGTGCTTGTCTCTCTCTGGGCTTTAGTGAGCTCTGTGTTTTTGCTTTAATGAAATCTGTGTTTTTGCGAACAGGATGTTGTTATGATACCATTTTAATAGGAGTATCATTTACAAAATTTCATTCTTGTACACTTCCATTTGAACAATATGGAGCAAATTAGTTTTAACGGGTGGAAAATATTGCATAAATATCATATTACAGTGCTAGTAGATATGATACACCGTATGCTTTGCAATATTTTGTTTTTGCTAACTAAGTGAAAGAATAGGGTCACATTTAGAAACAAATTTAGTTTATCGAATATATACAAAATTTAAAAAATGGTCTCCATGAGGAAACCTGCTGTTTTGCAAAAACTGCAGCAATTATTTGTTTGAAAAACTAAAAGAGCCAAATGGTTTTATTTTGGTTACTGAGATTAAGGTTAGATTTAGGTGACGTATAGAGTTAATTAGCTGCATTAATAATTAAGGACAGTAAGACAAACGTGAGTGTGTGTAGTAGTCATGGATGTAAGAGATTTGCAATATTTCTCTGGTTGCAGCCAGGCACTGTCTTCCCTATGGCAGTTTAATTTAATGTTCTTCACATTGCTCCCAAGACATTAAAACACAATGAATTAAAAGGGAAGGCAACAGGTCACCTTGTGAATTACAGATTATTTATGTCTAACAGATAAATTTAAACGAACCCCAGCCAAATGCTTCTCCTTGAAGTGTGTGCTTGCAAATATATCTTTCTTGTTTTTTGTAAACTGTGTGTGTGTGTGTGTGTGTGTGTGTGTGTGTGTGTGGCAGGCTGTAAAGACCAATATGCGAACCGAATGTAAATGTCACGGCCTCTCTGGCTCCTGCATGCTCCGCAGCTGCTGGAGGAAGTTGCCTCTGTTTCGTCAGGTTGGAAATCATCTCATGCAGAGCTTCCGAACGGCAGTTCGTGTGATGGGTGGCAACGACGGCAAATCCCTCGTCCCCCTGGACCGGGATGGCCCACCCCTGGGTGCCCACAATCTCATCTATTCAGATGAATCCCCAGATTTCTGCATGGCCAATCGCAGGACAGGATCTGAAGGGACACAGGGTCGGGTGTGTAATGATACAGAAACAGGGCCTGGAGCCTGTGATTGGCTGTGCTGCAATAAAGGACACACAGAACACACTCTTGAGTATGAGGAGAATTGCCTGTGCCAGTTTCAGTGGTGTTGTGTGGTACAATGTGAGCGGTGTACTGTGAGAAAAGAGGTCAGCATGTGCCTTTAGATTCTACTGAATGCATTAAACTGTACTTTCTCTGTCCCATAGACTAAACTCAGGTAATCATTTGGAAATATGACTTCTCCAGTGTGGTCTCATGAATACAATATTTCTGAAAGAAATTCCCCAAATGCTGACTAATCATATCAGGACAAACATAGATATACTCACAAGACACAACATTGCCATCCAATGAGCATTCTTTGAGCCCAAACATTTTTTTTCCTGCCCGCATGCATAATTTGGGACATGTATGTATTAGGTTTCCTAAGGAAAGTCTAGATCTGCCTAATTTATGCAGGCCAAAAAAATTTTCTTTCCAAAAACCTGTTGTATGCATTTTATTTAATCTCAGTCTTTTAGTCTGTATTTGAATTTTCTATGCTTCATGTTTTATTTTCTTTAAATAAGATCTAGTTGTTATGCATTACGTAAGAATGATTTAAGACTTATTGTGTGTAGTTTTGGCTACTTGACATCCAATAAAATGAAAAACGCAAGCATGTCTCAAAGTATTTTTATAATGAAACAAAGTTTTAAAAAAAATTAGAACAGCAGTAAAATCGTACAATAATATTTTGTTATTTCATTGTGGTGAGAAACATTTTTAAATGTTTAATTAATCCGTATCTCAGTATCTTGAAATGCAATTTAACACCTATTTTCAAATTAAACATTACAACATTAATTGTTGGCAGTGTTTAATATTTGACTGATTTTAGGCCTTAAGACTAAAATACATTATTAGCAAAACCTTTACCAAAAACTCATTCACAGCCATTACCTTACCTTAGTCTGAGGAGAATCCATCTTGCCCCGCCTCCTCCTCTATGATATTACAGCCTTGATTCTGCTCGCATTTTTATCACACTGTGTCACTGTTAAGTGTCTCACATTACCTGGCATGAGTCTATACACTGGCCATAACAAGACAAACCAATATTGATTCATTCATCTTCAGTAACTGCTTTATCCTATTTCGGGTCACAACGAATCCAGAACCTATGCCAGGAACACTGAGCCTGAGGCAGGAGTACACCCTGGATGGGAGGCAGGTCCATCACAGGGCACCATGCACACACACTCAGTCACACCTAGGGACAAACTTCGCCAGCAAATGTTAAGTGCATTCTTTATGGAAGGAGTACTGATTTAATTGAACAAATTATTGTCCAGTGAAGAAAATATTTAGGCTTTGGGGCCTAAAATATATAGATCTTGTTGTCAAACTTTCACCCTTGTGGCCTTACAGACTGCTCTAGAATCAGTCTGTAAAATCACAAAAGTACTGTGGTAGTTAACTTGTACCTGTATTTGTTTAGCTGCTGCCAGCATTTGGACTATGCAATACTGCCATCTTCTGGGATGACACTGGTATTATATGAGAACAAAATGTTTTTGTGTACAAGGAACATTAAAAAAATGGGAAATCTCTCGCTGGTCATGAAAATATTTGTCGCGTAAATTAGATGATGAAAGTTATTTTTTGCATAAGACCATTGCATTTAAATATGTGCTATTGATATTGGAAAAACTATGAAATAATGTTATAGAACATGGAGGCATAGACCTGTTTTTGTACAGTTTGGTTTATGAACATCATTCTTATAAGTCATAGTTGTTGTTGTTGTTGTTGTTGTTGTTGTTGTTGTTGTTGTTTTCATAGTGCTGAAACACAAATTCACTGCTGTCATTCAGTGTATTTGTACTTTGTGTCCATGGTTGCTGAATTACTGACTTTGTCTTCACAAGTGAATCAACTCCTGTCATAACATGACATCTCTAAAACGTGTTTATTTTTTAGCATTTACCTGAAAGATACATTCTGAATGTACAAATGCATTGAACATATCAACTACAAAACAGATGAACAGGCTGAAATTCATTACTAAGAAAACACATTTTCCAAATGATGGTTTTTCCATACTATATTTTGCATAAGTATTCATCCCCTCTTGAACTTTTCCACATTTTGTAGTGTTAAAACCTGGAACTCTGGACTAATCTGAGATGATATACAGTATGGCATGGTTTTAATTGGGAAATGGATTTAATTAGAAATGAGAAATTCTTTTAGCTTGCTAATGAAGAATTACATAGGATTAGCACATTTAGTCAGTAGAGTTTATGACCCTGAGTTAATGGCTCTATTTTTCTCGTTAGTGGATTGTTAACAGAGACTAGCTGTTTATATTCAATTCAATTATGGGTCCACACAAAGAATTTAATTTCGAACAAGGATTATGAAGTCATTTGGTGTGCCAGACTAGAACCTTTATTGGGCCAGTCCATAAACCATATGATTAACACTCCTGCCTTAACCAATTACTACTGTCCAAGGTATTGATGAGTCAATGTGAGGTGTAGTGGAGCAAAAGAAAATGACTTTGAATACTGTCTGCTCCTATATTAATTGATAGATTTGGAAAGTAAACACATGGGTGTTTTATATCTACCTAATTGACCACTAGAGGGAGGGATTGCATGGCTCTGTGAATCCCTGATCATGCTTTGAGAGCAGTAACATTACTTCACACCTGGCCGTGGACTAGCAGCAGGTGAATTTAAATGAAGGCCTTCATGATATATCACAGCATTTTTTTTTGTCCTTAAATGATGAATGAAGATTATGCAATTATACAGATTATACAACTTGATGATGATTTTTCCTCTTGTACATATTTACAAGGAACCTTTTTTTGCATGCAAATACTAACAATCTTTTTTTTTTGTCTAATTATATCCGCAAGTAGGTGGTAAAAGCCTGTGAAAGAGATGTGATGTGATATTGTTTTTCCTTTTCGCTATACCTCTGTGTTCCACTCTTCCTCTGTCAATTCTGGCTCATAAATTAAAGAACTTGTCATTAAATCAAAGCACCAGGCTATGGTCTGACAAGTTATGACGTCATCATGCATTTGACTAATATTTTGCTGGTATTGGATAAAATCCAAAAGGAACTATAACCTGAAGCAAAAAACTGAAAACTGTGAAACAAACGGTGTAACCCGTAAGCATGATCCGTTGAGAAACAGGTAGACGCTGCTTTTACCACCCCCTCGGATTGGTGGAATAATTGTTCAGTCATGGTGCATTGACTAGGGATTGGACGAGTGGGGAGGATTATCCCGGTTTACAGGTCTTTGCCGTGTGTGTTTTTGCCCGACTACACATCTCAGGTCCTGCCCATTCCTCGCGCTCGGTAAAGGCTGCGCGCGCAGCGGGATGCAGAAGGAGTGGCGGAGCGCGCGCACGAATGTTGCAGACTCACATATTTTATAGGAGCCGTAATCTCTCTCATTCAACAGCTGCCGTTTTTCTTCACCTCGCCGTCTGTGCAATGGTCCGGTGAGTCGTAAATGGACGAGAATCTCTGATTCTGAAGTCGCACCTCCCCGGCGCAGTCTACGGGACACAAGGCGAGAGACATAGCATTCCAACAGGCCGGTGGGTGTTGGTCGTCAACTGCAAGGATGGGCACAGTGCTCTCAATTTCTCCCACCTCTAGGAAAGGAGGGATCCTGGATGAAAAAACGGAAGCTGGACACGGTGCCAGTGGCAAGACGGAGAAAAGCCTAAAGCGTCATTCTGTTCTCATATCAGCACTGACGTGGAAGAGGTTAGTGGCCGCGTCGGCCAAGAAGAAGAGTGCCAAAAAAGTGAACCCCAATCCCCCAGTTTCTCAAATCAGTAACCCTGTGGACCAGCTGAACACCGAAAATCTCAAGAAATCACAATCAGGCTCCGAGCGCAAAAAGCCTGGACCGCTAGCAGTGCCGGTTCCGACTGTTCCAGATAAAAGTCTTCGCGCCAATCAAACCCAAAATGGCTCACAGAACGGAAAGCAGCTCCTGCCGGTCCAGAGACAAGCCAGCACCCGCTCGATAATCTCCCCACGACGCGTGATCGTCCAGGCGTCCACTGGCGAACTGCTCCGCTGCTTGAGCGAGTTCATGTGCCGCAGGTGCTACAAGCTCAAAGAGCTGAGCCCCAACGAGATCATCCTGTGGTTCCGTAATGTTGACCGCTCGCTGCTCATCCAAGGCTGGCAGGACCAAGGTTTCATCACGCCCGCCAACCTCGTGTTCGTCTACCTGCTGTGTCGGGAAGCCGTGACCGAGGACATCAGCAGCGAGTACGAGCTGCAGGCCACATTCCTCACCTGCTTATACCTGGCCTACTCCTACATGGGCAACGAGATCTCGTACCCTCTTAAGCCTTTTCTGGTCGAGACCAACAAAGAGGTGTTCTGGGAGCGCTCGCTGCGCATCATTGACAAAATGAGTGCCAAAATGCTGCAGATCAACGCTGACCCGCACTTCTTCACCGAGGTTTTTCAGGACCTCAAGAACGAAGGAGGCCCGAAGGACACTAACGCTAAATGGACAAACACCTTGGATCGCTAGCTTTATTTTAACGCGCGAGAGAGAAGCTCTCTGTTAAGCTCCCCACAGCCTACACCCCGTCCATGAAGGGTGGATTGAATGTAAGGCCCTGAACGGGAGAAGGCGTGAAGTCTGTTTCACGCTATGTACTGCCGGTGAATTTTAAAAAAAAAGGCCTCACCTCCAAGACAGGGGTTTCATGTTATTATATGTGTATAATAACCACCACATTGACCCCGTGAATGTCAACAGGGGGTTTTGGGGAGTCTACTTCTAGTTTACTTAGCCTATAATGCATGCTTAAAGTATTCTAATTGTATCTTCGTTGTGGCTTTTAAAGAAAATGAAAAAAGAAAAGAAAAAGAAAATGCTACCTGGTGCCGGGCTACAGTAAGAGGTGTATAAAATGTTAGCTTTTGCGTCAGTGTTCAGATCTTTTTATTTCTCTATCCATTTGAAACTATTTTTGGCGCTAGAGACTAGACGCGATGTTATCACCGACGCTGAGCTGTCCGTGGTGCTGGCCTCCGACACACACACACACACACACACACACACACACACACACACACACACACACAC
>JAOTRR010000013.1:1983874-1996174 GCA_028570945.1 Gogo arcuatus | reverse complement strand
GATTAGATTTTTAGAATTAGAAGCCTTTATTTCTCACATATACATTACAGCACAGGGACGTTTTTTCTCTGCATTTAATCCATTTGAAGCACTGAAAACACACACACACACACACACCCAGAGCAGTGAGGAGCTGCGCTCCAGCGCCCAGGGATTTTTTTTTTCAGAATTAGAAGCCTTTATTTGATGGCTCTGTGTTACTAAGGTAAACAGTGTACTAGCATGTCAGCTACGTCACAACCGGATATCCGGTTTCAGTACAAATGGCCCAGGGAAGCCTATTCTTAGCAATATTGTAACCTTTTAATCAATAAAGGAACATCTTATCTTATTGTAACTTTTAAAGTGGATAAACTGTTACAAAGTTTTATTTTTAATTAAAACGTGTGGGGAGCACATCAGGGCACTTGCCGTGATAGGCAGAGTTTATTTTTTGGGTTTTGTTTTCGTTTAAGAAAACTCACCTCTGTCCCAGGATACTGGTGGACTTCTACCGTTGTACCATTGAGATCATACTCGTGAACTGCATCTCAGTATGGTATGGCAACTGCTCTGTATCAGACCGTAAAACACTCCAGCGGGTGGTGAACACTGCCCAACAGATTACCGGCACTCAGTTACCCTCCACTGAGAACACTTATCACAAGTGATGCTTGAGCAGGGCGAGTAACATCATCAAGGATGCCACCCACCCTAACCATACACTTTTCTCCCTCCTCCCATCTGACAGCCTCCGCTCCCGCACCAGCAGGCTCAGGAGGAGCTTCTTCCCTGAGGTGGTGACCATGCTGAATTCCACACCACCACTCTGCTAGCATCACTGCACTCATCCTGCACTGTTCAGTACTTTAACATGCCATTTGCACTATTAATTTCTTGTACAAAATGGACCACTTACATTGTTGCACAGACTGTGCCACTTTATTGTACATTTAAACAACTGTACATGTGTTAAATACTGCTAACTGTACATACAACCCTACATACTCTGTAATCTTGTCCACTTCCCCTCTGTAAATGTGCATTTAAGTATTTACAAACATAGTACTTGTATATTGTAACTCTCCACTTGTCCATCACTGTATATACTGTAACATAGAGCATCATTATGCTGCAGTTCTTACTTCTGGCACTTATCTGTAAATAATACTGTCTTCTGCACTTCTGGTTAGATGCTAACTGCATTTGATTGGCTTTATACCTATAATCTGCACAATGCCAATAAAGTTGAGTCTAATCTAAATCTAATCTAATATATGAATATACATTAATAACAATGTAGGGATTTGTACTTTGTCAATGCACACTTGTAGTACCTTGTTGATTTAATGATTACTGTATTAAGACTATTTAACAAACAACGCAAAGTAATATTATCTCATTAATCAGAAGGTAAATTAAGATTTCATGAAACAGTATCAGTCATAGAAAGACAACAAAAACAAAAACACAACAATCACCGGCCGTAATCTGACTCGAATGTGAGATTCGAGTAAACTTTTAGGCAACTTTTGCTTCACCGGATGTCGTTTGACGAGCAGGAAGTGATCATCTAACCAGCTGACAAAAGCGGAAGTGCACCGTTAAAGTTCTCGGTCGCTGCGAATTTATTAAATTAAATTTTATTTCATTTCATTTAAATTAATTAAATTTAAATCAAAACCTTTACATTGCTAAAGAAGTGAGGAAAATATTTTTGTTTACCCTGAGCTCAACTGCCTTAGTTCCCGAGTTGTTGTTTTAAATTAAAGTAGTATCAAACGTAGAAGAAAAATAACTAAACACGCTAATTCCAAGTTAGGAAGTGTCAAAGACTAAATACAACAACACATAATAAAACATAATTAAAACATAATTCAAGGGCTTTTTTTAAGGGAAGGGGGTACTATTGGAGGCTAATGTATAATTCACAATGTTATTCGAAAGAAGGTTGTATTTTTCATTAACAGACTACAAAAAGCAAAAGCTTCTTTTTAGAAACCAAAAAAATGAAGGATTTTTTAAATGTTCAATAGTATTTATGTATAAATTATTCACATAGATAATTATACTGTTTAGATATCCTTACATTCTAAATGAGCTAATATGTTCTGATGTTTCGATATCGACTGTCCATCTCTGTGCCTTGGCTTTAAAGAGTAGTGACATATGTAGCCACTAGAGGGCGATGTCTGCTCAACGACATGTCTTTTCAACGTGTTTTTGAAATACAAACTGATTTTTAACTCATTAGCACGTTGTTTTTCAATCCTGCTCCTGGAGCCCGCCTACCCTGCATTTCTTCTATCGATCCTTGCTCCAAACATACCTGATTGAAATTAAGGTGATTAACGTGCTCTTGATTAAATCAGGTGTGCTCAGCTAAACAAATGTGCTTCTGATGAGTTCAATCAGGTAGGCAGAGCAGAGAAAGTGCTCTACCTTAAAACACTTCCAAAGTTGAGAAAATGGTAGTGTGCGCAGTTCAGTAGTCTGATGGCTTGTGGGTAGAAACTGCCTCTGAAGCTGCTGGTTCGGTTTGGATGCTCTTGTACCTCCTGCCAGATAGCAGCAGTGTGAAAATCCGTGCATAAATTATTAATTTTTTAAAAAGTAAATTATTAGTTAACCACAGTTTGTGTATTTGGTCATTTTATGCTAAAACTTAACCCTGTAACTTTCAGCCTTGTTACTCATTTAAGAGCAAAATGCAGCCAGTATTAACAAAGAAACTGGGCAGGGGGTGTGCAATGGGTTAACACATTTAAATGGTTAAAAGCATGTAGATTCAATATTGAAAAATTATGTTGAGTGTTGAATTGATACTGATCCATTTACTTGAGCTGTGCATTAATACTGCACTAAGATCAGCTTTTTATAACATTTATGCGTAATATACAAGCTAAAACCTCTATCCATTTTTCTTAGTACAAGTTCCACATTAGAGGTAGGATGTTATGAAAGAATTATATGACCATGAATTCAAAAACCAAAGGACCAACCTTGGAAGACACTGGGTTAGAAAGAATGCTTGATTTTTTTTTTAAATTTGAAGATCGCAAAATGACCAGGCAACTTTATTCCAATCTTGCAACAACCTGTCCAGTTTCAGCAAACCTGTACCCACTGTAACCTCACATTCCTGTTCTTGGCTGACAGGAGTGGAACGCAACGAGATGTTCTGCTGTTGTAGCCCATCTTCCTTAATGTGCTGCATGTTCCGAGTTGCTTTTCTACCCATCACGGATGTAAAGAGTGGTTATTTGAGTTACCATATCCTTCCTGTCAGCTCAAACCAACCTGGCCACTCTCCTCCTGATCTCTCTCATCAGAGATGTTTCAGCCTGTAGAACCACCACTCACTGGATGTTTTTTTTTTTGCACTGTTCTGAGTGAACTTAAGAGATGGTAAAATCTAAACAGATCAGCAGTTGCTGAAATACTTAAACCACCTGCTTGTAACAAAAACATTCCATACCCAGAAATCAGAGATTACATTTTCACCCATGTTGGTGTTTCATGGAATATTAACTGAAGCTCTTGACTTGTATCTGCATGATTGGATAACTGTAGTGTAGAAGTATAGGCCAATCTGTAATGTGACATTTTTGTGATGTTCTTCTGAGACATAATGACAACACTGCAAGGTTTAAATGAAGCAGAAACGTTTATTGTACCCAGTACAGATTATAAAGCTTAATAGTGGATGTAAAGGTTACCCTTAAATCCCATGTTACAGAGCTGATATCCCACTAGAAAATTATACCATTACAAGTACAAGGTTCTATGGCTCAGCACTTACTGGAGCATCTCTGTAACATGAGCTTGAGCACAAACCCAACAATGGGCTACTGCAAAGCTTAAATTATTAGATTGTCAGATACATTTCTCTTAAATCCACATTTGTTCAAGCTTTTTCTTTTTAAATGTAGGAATTCAGACCCCACAGATATTAAGTTTTTTTGTTTTTTTTTTAAAAAAAAAAGAGAAACCCTTTGATTGCCTGTCTAGACATAGCCCAAGTTTCCACTATGTAAATTTAAGATACTAGAGCGATAAAGGTCTGGTACATAGCTTGTACAACAATGAAAACAAATGCAGGCTTTGCAAAAATATAATTAATTATACACAGATTTTACTCTTTCAATATTCCTACAAAAGCAGAAACCCTTGGACTTTTTTCAGGCCCGTGATAAATCATGCGAATCTTGCGTGGCTGGAATAATATACAAACCTTTCCTTAAAACAAGTTACATACTTTAATAAATTCAGCATTTGATAGCATTCAAGATTCCATAGAATTTTAGAAATAGCACTTAAGCACAGAGCTGAAAAATACACAGCAGGTTCTACACAAGAAACAGTGCACAAAAGCCATCTTAGAATACTTATAGAGCTTTATACATAGAAAACCTGAAGCTGGTTTTAAAAATACTGCAGAGCCCATTTTAGTGTTGGCTTATTTAAAAAAGCCCACAAGACAAAACGTGCATTACAGTAATTTGTGTGCTTGGTGAAAACAGTTCAAACGATGAAATGAGTATGGAAGGACTGAAAATTATCTAGAATAAGAAAACGTATTTAAAAAGATACAAGCATGTGTTATATATTTATACATGCCAGTATTTCAGCTTCATGTGTCAGGAGGAAATGATCAGGCATGTGGATGTGGCCCTGCTCAGCGGGCGGAGGGGATTCGGGAGTCCAAACTGAGACAAAAGCAGTTCAGAAGGTGTAGTTGTCAGGGAAAGACAGCCCTGCCATCTACATAAGAGGCTCTGCTGGTTTCATCGTAGTGGGAGAGAGGAACGGTGTCATCCTCAGGGACCTGCATTGCATCAGGGTCGGCTTTTAGGCTTGGCCTCTGGTTATCGGGGAAGGCCATGGAGAAGAGAGCTTCTGGGTCACATACAAACTTGTACACGTACCGCTCACCTGCGACCTGTGTTAGAGAGAAAACATGTGTTGATCTAAAATCCCAACAAAACTGGAAGAATATATTGAATGAGGTGTACATCATCAGGCTTGGCTATTGTGTTGTTCAACAAGGAGGAACGTCTATAGAACAAAACCACTCATCTAATTTTGATGTTTCACCGGTTATCCAAAAGAGCTTCACATGAACTGATGATGAAACATCAAGATTATACTACAATTCTAGATCCACAAACTTACTGCTACTACTCAAAATTACCTTGATTTTATGACTTAAAATATTCAAAGAAGGAAAGAAGTAAAAATTGGAACGGGAACGTGCCTTTACCTTCTGCATGATGCCCTTCTCGTAGTAGTAACGGAGAGATCGGCTCAGCTTGTCATAGTTCATGGCAGGCCTGTTCTTTTGGATACCCCAGCGCCTGGCCACCTACACACCCCCCCAATTAGTTCTCTACATACAGGAAAATCCATTTTAATTAATTATCTAATTGCATGTTGCAAACTGACCTCTTCTGGCTCAATGAGTTTAAACTCAAGCCCACGGCCGGTCCACGCAATAAAGTGGCTGTTGGACGGATCATCCAATAGTGTGACCAGAAATTGCCAGAGCTGCAGGGAGCCCCGTCTCTGGTATGGTGGGCCCTCCCTGAAACCCACTCCTTCCTGTTTGTACTTCCCGTCAAGCCGCTCGGGCACCACGCATGTGTCTTCGTAATAGAGGTGAGGCTCTCCGTCATACATGAACCCTGTACATGGAGGAAACATGAGAGTCTCAGGTTAACCTGTAACATCTCTCAGGAATGATTCTGATCCCATAACGTATTAAACTGATGGCAAAAACACACGGACAAAGACGTGTGGGTGTAGTTACACCATATGAGACAAGTCATACCTTCACTGTTGACCTGATAAAAGTTTGATGACTTCCCAAAGGATGACTGGCAGTTCTGTATCTCTGCAATATGGACAAATTCAATTCAGTTGGCTAATTTTATTCATTATGGGGGGAAAAAAGCCAGCCATAATTAAAACTAAATGTAAAAGCCAGAGACGGTGGTTATACTGACTTGCAACCATACAATGCTCACCAGAGTCAATGCCAAATTCTCTGGGCTCCTGTTTGATGGACATATGATGGAACGATGGGACATGATTGGCTGCAACATTAGACGCACCCTGTTCAGGGTAACGGGGGTCCACCATCTCTTGCTTAAACCCCCGTGGAGGAAGCGGGATCACTGGCTCAGACATCTGGCGGTGGTAATGTGGCCGATTGTCCTGTGGAAACTGGGTGGTGTTCTGTGGTGGGTAAGGAGTCCCAGAGCGGGCATTGGGCTGTGGGAAGGGCAGACATGGCTCTGAGAGCTGTCTGTGGAATCTACAGATGGGAAGTGTACAAGAGAGAACCTTTAACCTTTGGGATAAACATAGCTTCTCCCTCTGGGTCAATGTGGAATCATTAAGGGGTTAATACCCAAAGACTGAGTGAGAGCTGATTAGAGAACTAACTGCTCCAGCAGAAGACACATCATAGGAAATTACATTGGTCAACTGAGATATCAAAGAGCATGAGCTTGCATGTCAAGATTTTTTTTGTCATATAAGAGGTCAAGCATTTAAATAAAAATAATTTATCCTTAATAACACCACTATACTCCTATGCTTTACACCCTAACCCTGCTCTAATACTGTACCAACTAATCTGATCCAACTGCTAATTTAATTCAACGTGTATGTTTGGGCAGGGAACAGTACATTGGCTTACACAGATCCTGACACACACGTACCAGATATTCAGCATTAAACTTGGTTTAACTATGCTGTGTCAGAAACTGGGAGTCTCTGAGAACTAAGAAACACTAGTATAGTGTCATATCTAGTATCATACCTGTGGTCTACACTGTAGGAGGCATGTGGGTGACTGACAGGTGGGCAGGGAACTGCAAAAGGTGGACTTTGGCTGTGAACTGTGCTCTGTATTCTCTGATGAGTGTGGACAGTCACAGCTGGTAGCCCCTGTGTATGAGTATGGACTGGAGGTGTGACTCTTTTCTGCAGGGCATGTGTCCCTGGGTTATGGGTGGAGTTGCAAGGTGATACAGGGGTAGGGTGCGATGTCAGGGGTTTACTGAATCCATATGGCTTCCTGTCATAGGCACTGATGAGAAACAGACATGGGGAAATGTCAATTTTGTATACGCAGCATATTTCAGTGCAAGTACAAAAGCAGCAGGGTTTTCGAATTAAGCGACACGAAGACACATGCCTGTAGTTGTAAAGGCACTTCTCTCCATACGGCGAGAGTCTCTGCTCTTGTCCACAGGGGGAGAAGTCTCTATTCGGACTGACTTCCCTCTTCACCTTGGTTTGAAGCGGGCCATGGAACATCACTACAAAAGATGGAAAATAGTTTTATTTTAACACAGAGGATTGACAGAAACATCGCTAATTAACCAACCCAAAGCATGTATAGTACCTAGTAACAGGCTGCATGGCATTATTGAACAATTACATTTCTACAGTTTGGATTTAATATTTACTTCTAGTACTTTTCCATCACATTACAAAACTAGAAGGCACTTTTTTATTTATCCATAAAATGTCATGGAACCTATAGGTTAATGCATGTTCTCAGTGGAAACGGGGTCTTTCTTGTCCAGGCATGATGAAAGAGGCTTTTGTGAGACTAATCGGCCTACTGCCAAAGCTGCAGCACCTTGTCAAACTAACACACACCTATGCATGTGCTTGCTAGACATACAGTCACATTATCACTATAGAACACACACAATTGCACTTCACAATTCAATTGGTGCTTTAAAAAAAAAAAAAAAAAAAAAAAGCCTAATAAGGGAAAAAAAAAGGACTAGTGTATCGCATATAATGAAGTGTGTGTGTGTATCCTGACCATTAAAATGTCAGTGTGCTGAAGGCCATGGTGATTTACAGCACTGCAATCGGATGTTGGGCCCCTGCACAACATCCATCCCTCCAAGAGTGCAAATACTTTCAACCCAGAACAGCGAATAAGAAGTGATACACAGCCTACTGGGGTCCATTCAGTTGATTTTTTTTTTTTTTTTTTTAAACCCTACACCTTGTGCCAAAAGCCCAAAAGAAAAACAACTGGCTTTGGCGAGTACAGTAGGTCCGGCGTCTCTCACGAATAACATATGGTTAGCAAAGTCTCATTCCATTAAACAGAATTAAATGGTGTTGCACAGATGCATTTTTGTTCCCTAAGGGTACAAGAGTTTGTAACTCAACACTCAGTTTGGTACCTTTTTCCCCCCCCCAATACATCAACTAGGATGTAGATGGCTGTAGAAAATTTCCAGTCTTACCATAACATTATCTGGAAATATCATGAAAGTACACAATGGCTGGGTCTATAGTCCATGAACTGTGGATTGTTACTCTACAGCCTGTCATTAATAATTGGTGAATCACATGCAAAAAATCAACTACTGGCAGCCCTACAATCCATCCTATACCCTACCTACCCACATACTCTTAGATCAGATACTCACAGTTATCCTGGAAATCTGGAACAAACTGTTCATCCTCAGGTACTTGGGCTGGAGCAAAGAAAATAAACAAATGTCTCACTGTACAGAAGTATGTCTACAATTATGCAATGGTTAAACATTAAATACACATACTGATTTGAATTTGTGCACTCGTTTAACAGATGGAATTGATTTTAGTCAGCTTTGAACACAAAGCAAGTTTTTTATCAAGTACTAAATCTATAAATGAGGACAGTGATCATTACCATGTACATGGTGAATGAAATAGGAACCTTACCTTCAGCTATCCATATTTCTTGCAGCCGACTCAGGTCCTGAAACAGTTCTGGAAAAGATGAGGGTTATATCAGGATTAGGCATAAGAAAGTCCCATGACTTGGTGCAGCTTTGTTGAATTGTATCATATATCATATTGTAAGGTCATATTCAGGTGAGTAAAGTAACTATAGTTACCTTCAGTGTCCTGAGCGAGCTCGCTGTCCATGAACTTCCTCTTCCTTTCACTCAGTGGCTTGCATGGTGGCTCCTTGGCATGGCATTTCTACAAACACAGATGGTCGTGATTAGAAACAGTTGGCTTTGATAACACCAACTATCCCACTTGCACTAAGAAATCTTATGATGAAATATGGCCAGATTATGCATACACTGAGAAAAAAAAGGATACTAAACTGTATCTTTCCTTACCTAATTACAGTGCATTTATATGCCTTTTAATTTTTAAAGGTCAAAGATACACACTGAAGGTACAAAAGATGTATCCATGTGGGTTCCACCCCAATGGAAAGGAAAGGTACAATATCTTTCTGAGAGGAGTGTATGATGGAACTTACATTGGGTGGCACCACAAAAGGGACCTGCTGATCATAAAAGCTGTCCATGCTGTGGGATCAACAGCATGGGTAGTAAAATCAAATGAGGGAATGATGGAGGGAGACACGTCCTCTCTCGCTCGGGCAAGATCTCCTCACTTGACAGGTCCTGTTTAGGAAGAGCCGAGAAAAATGGCACTTAGAGAAGGATGAGCACACAGGCAGCTGTCAGCAATCATCCCATGCCATGATAGGACCGGACCAACTGTGCCTTTGATCAGTTGTGTATCCCGCCAGTTTGTTTGCTTGCTTGTGCAACTCTTCTAATCCAAGATGAAGAATGGAAACACCCACACAAGACTACACCATTTACATTTCACAGTACAGATGAGGATTTTATATGATCACACAAGGCACCGAGACTTGTGGTTTATGTACCACAGTATGCCTTTGGGCCACTTGAAGAACAAATTTCACCTCATTCACTCTCAACAATGTTCTTGTCTATTAGAGATACAGCTTGTGTGTGTAGCCTTCACTTTGCAACATGAACATAGTGCATCTTTATATACTTGAGAGAGAGAGAGAGAGAGAGAGAGAGAGAGAGAGAAACCCAAACCCCAGATACAAGGACAAGTACAGCTTGGTAGCTTTATAGCTTTATTTCTGAGTAGTGAGGGAATTCCGGCTCTTTTCAGTGAGCCAGATCATTTGGCTCACCAATCAGAGTCGACTCTTTCAGTTTCCAAACTACTTGTTGCCATTTTTCTACTAAACCGAGTTTGTGATATTTTGAAAAGTCATTTTTTTTATTATTGTATTATTATCTTTATCATCATTATTTTATTATCCCTCACCACTTAAACACATCTCACCTTTCACGAGTCGACTCTCAACCAGCGTTCCGTAAAAGAACCGATTTGTTCGTGAACGACACACGCACGCGCGTGCACTTTCCCCCCTGACGCAAGCACTATTATCCTGCCATGAAACCAAGAAAACACTGCAATCTTTGCAAGCTGTGCACTAAAATAGGATGTAATTAAAACAACCATCATTTTCTGTTATTGCTTCCTGTAATCTACATTATGAAACGGACGTGAGTATGAACACAGGCTCTGCCCTCTATATAAATACAAGCGCGTGCATAAATATACAGTTCAAGTTTTAACGACTTGTTAAAAAAAAACAGTACAGGAATGGGTTAATAACTCTACGAGGCTCTTTAAGTTCAAGACGTTCAGTCCCGCCCCCTCTCCCCCATCTCTCCCTCACCCCCCCTCCCCTTGTTTTCCTCAATGAAGTGAAATTTGATCCTTCTGGCGCTGCGCGAGGAAAAAAAAAAAAAAAAAACGCTCCATTCATACAAATCTCGACACACTCTGCAGCACAAGCACAGCAAGAGGAAAAGGAATATGATTTAAGACCACATGCATTAGGAAACATGCATATTACCTCACGTATTAAAAACACAACCAAAAGAAAACAAACTAGCGCGAGAAAACAAATAGAAAATGGTGGCGCGAGACTCGCGCAAAGAAAATGGCGGAATCGCGACCAAGGGATAAACAAAATCTAGATTTAAACTTCGCAAAAAAAAAAAAAATCTAAGAAAAACAACAACAAGTATTGCAAGTACTGCAAGTATTGTGTCTAAACATAGAGAGTATACAGTATAGGACATGCAAATGTACTTACCCTTCTATGCTTTAACTCTTTTAAATGTTTAAAAAACAAATCTAAACAACAATTTATTAACTCCCAAGAAAAGCACGCGACCCTCCGGTGCACGCTTTGCTGCGCGCTCAGTAATCTCTGCCAGACTGAAAAATTTCTCAATGGAATCGCCTGCTTAGCCCAGGACTGGTGCTTACCACCAGAGTGCGTGCTCATTGGCTATTCCAGCACGTCATTCATGACACCGACCAATAGGCGTTCTCAAATCACTTAAGTACGCACGAGACCATGGGCAGCCAATAGCAGCGAGTCCCTTTCCTGTTTTTATGAATGGCTGGGTTTCATTCAACAACCAGATGTTTCTCTATGGTGGATACTGCTCTTAAAGGGCCAGACATGCAGGATTTTAGGGTTAAAAAATAATAAATAAAAATAAAAAATAAATAAAAAACACAGGGATTTGTTAAATCTCAACTTTCGACTCCAGCAAGTCATTTCATACAGATTCATATAGATTAGATTTCAGTTCAGATGTTATTTAATCCAGCTTTTTAATATTCAACACCTAAAAGTCATTTCCTTGACCATACTTTTGACTAATCTAATGAAATACAACCCAAACCCAAGATTTTAACAAACTGGATGAGTAACTTTTAGAACCTCTAGCTACTTCATAACCACTCTTCCTACATTAAACTGTTCACTTCAGTAAGGATCAGACGAGATCTACACATGAATTCAGTACGAGACAGAATAATGTGTAAGAAAGAAAAGATCCTGCCCCTTACACTGTATGATTTTGATCTTGACTTAGTGTAAAACGATACACATCATTAATAAGAATAGACACGTCATTGTTCACTTTAGATAACCCTAAAAGTTTTTCAGTGGAAATAGTGAAAGAAAACTAAACACTTTAATGCATCAGACATACCTGTCTTTGTCTATCACATGTAAGATTGTAAAATCTAAGTCATAGAAAAGGCTGGGGGGGAAACTCCACCGCAAGAAACCTCTTTAGTCTCTGATCTATTATTCATGTCTAGCCTTCAAAGGAATGGTATATCCCCATGCCAGACAGCGCTGTCTGGTCTACATCTGCTCTCACTTTCCTGTATCAGAATTGATGGAGGTCTATTACTTCTGATAACCAGTGGGTGTTGGACTGGCACATAAGGAATCATGATCATCATAAATATAGCACACAATCACTGTATTTGTACTTTCTTGATGATGTTACCAGTGCATAGGTGGTTTGATATGACGAACTGTGTAAACTCTGCATACATCCACCCAGCAGACTTTTCTTAATATGTATGTGTGTGTGTGTGTGTGTGTGTGTGTGTGTGTGTGTGTGTGTGTGT
>JAOTRR010000013.1:1643405-1659102 GCA_028570945.1 Gogo arcuatus | reverse complement strand
TGTGTGTGTGTGTGTGTGTGTGTGTGTGTGTGTGTGTGTGTGGGTGAGAGAGAGACTGGCTACATTAAACGCTCTGCTGTGAACCCTCGCTGCATATTTAGCACCGAGCACATGAATATCCAAAAGATAACATGTTTTCTTTTCGATGCGGCACCCTGTTACCTGGTCTCTGGGATCACACACATACATATGTGTGTGTTTACTTACATATACATGGAGTTTTATAAGGCTGTTTATCTCAGCTTGAACACTGTGAGTAATCAGGTGGCACAGGTACAGGTGGGGCAAAAAAAAAGAGATATATCATCATCTTGGTGGTGGTGGTGGTGGTAGTGTGTGTGTGTGTGGGGGGGTTGGAGATTGGGGGCGGGGCAAGTACTGAACATTCAGTAGGGATGGTAACACTTTCTATCAATGCCATATATGACCATATAATGACATGAATCCATCTCTAAAATGTTATAATGCATGTAAGGCATTTTTGACATTGGCTGGCTTTACACGGAGCCTAATATTCCAATTATAATCAGTTTAAAAGCCGAATCTGAATAAAAATGCTTTATTTAAACATCTCAATCAGAATAAAAAGGCCAAAACTGACTGAAATTTCAATCAGGTTCAGAGGGGTAGGTTAAACCTTTTCATAAACCGATCAAAAGGAAATATTAGCCATGTAAATGCTTGAGTGGACTGCTTTCTGCACCTGTAACCTTTTGCGCACGTTCAGTATGCCTTCATGCAGCGATGACATCCAGGTGCTTTGTTTGTGGTCTCCATAAATAGTCTTAAAAAAAAAAAAGATTAGTAGTAGTAGTAGTCTTGCTGTGACATCATGTCACACTCTGTTTCTGGAAGTATTGGATAATTGTGCCAACTCCCTTGTCTGTTGTTGCAAGACAAATGTTTTCATTGACTTATGTTCAATTAAAAAAATAAATAAATAAAATGGATTTACTCTTAAAAAAAACAATTGTGCCAAGATAATCTTTCTAGTAATTCGTAATAGGCAGCAAAGGTATGGCTCTGTACAGGACGGCATTTCGAAACAAATTATCCTGTGCTCTCTTTCTCCTGTTCAGCACTTCTATGAGGAGAAGGTTTCTTTCCAATTGTTGCTTAAATACATGATAAGATTGGCGAAAATACTTGCCACGTCCACTTTTACGGAACAGAGTAAGCCAGCTATGCGGGATTGTGCACGTGTCAGAAATTCTATTCCGATTGTACGCTTGGGACAAATAAACACTCACATCTATCTGATCACTTTCATGTAAATGGTACATCATCTGGAAAAAGACCAGGTGATGTTTTTCCAATCTTCATCTTCCCAGTCTTGGTGAGCCTGGACCCATTATAGCCTCAAATTCCTGTTCTTGGCTGACAGCGGTGGAACCCAGTGTAGCCTTCTGCTCTTGTAACCTTTCCACCTTAAGATTTGTGCATTCTGAAATGCTTTTCTGCTCACCATGTTTGTATCAAGTGGTTGTCTGAGTTATTGCTATTGACGTCCTGCTAGTTTCTACCAGTCTGGCCTCTGACCTCTCTCATTTCCTCATCTCCTCCCACAGAACTGCTGCTCGCTGGATGCTGTTTTTGTTTTTCGCACCATTCTGTGTAAACGCTATAGATTGTTGTTCATGGAAATCTCAGGAGATCGGCAGTTTCTGTATTCGAACCATATTCACCAAGCATGTGACAACCATTACAATCACTGAGATCCTGAGACTGAATTTTCCCTCAGTCAGATGTCTGATGTGAACATCAACTTAAGTTCCTGTATCTGCATGATTTCCTGCATTGCGCTGCTGCTACATGATTGGCGAGCTCGATTTCCTGGTGTCGGTGTTACAATGGGTTATAAACACGACTTATAATTCATCATGTTAACAATTCAAGATACATAATAAAGATAGCTACATGGCACATTGCTAAATACCTGTACTCACTGCAAATATACTGCAAATATTATTATATTAAGTCTATGAAGTCTTGGTGGAATGACAGGCATGGAGAAAAGCAAGAATGTGTCAGTCAGGACTATTGAAGTGTGTGGAATGTATACATGGAGATGTGCAATAATTATCTGCATATTCTAGCATAATAATAATTTGTATCATGATATTTTAGCTTCTCTGCTGATACACTAAACATATTAAAATGTGTGTGTGTGTGTGTGTGTGTGTGTGTGTGTCGTCGTGCTGACCCATTGCTCCCTCCTCCCCTCTCTCTTCTTGAATAAAAAGGTTTGCGAAAGCGGCCAGATCCGTTTCAGTGCAGAGAGATGCAGCACAAAAGCTTGAGAGAGCAGCTCGTATCTCTTTACCTCTTCTCACATTAACTATTCTCCTCCGCCGAAAACTGACACTGTGGATGGACCGGAGAGATAGGCTGCCCTTTTTTTAACATGGCCCGGCTAAGCACCAGGCTCATTCCCACTCTCTCTTTCCTTTCCATTTCTCTTTCTGGTGTAGGGCTTGTCTCTGTCCTTCTCTAGGTTAAAAGTTGTTTTCAGAGCTGCACTAGAGAGAAAGTGAGAACAGTGTTAATGGGTAAGCTCTTTTCCTACAGCCATGCGTGCTTGTGTGTGTGTGTGTGTGTGTGTGTGTGTGTGTGTGTGTGTGTGAGAAGACTTGGGTGTTCCGGTGTGTTCTGCTGGCCTGTGTGGCATGTGATGGACGAACTGGCAGCAAACAGCTGACTGGGAACTCCATTAAAAACTACACTGAATGCTTTGATTAGCACGACTGAGCAGCCAAGTGTGAGTGCGCTCAGGCATACACATACACATTGCTTTTCTTTTGACGTTTAGCACAGATCTCTCTCTCTCTCTCTCTCTGTCTCTCTCACGCACACACAGAGCTATCTCCTCCCTCTCTGAGTTAAATGGCCTGTAAAAGCAGTGGACATAATGGTAGTTTTGGCCTCATTTCCTCTCCTACTCACATCGTTCACTGTGTAAAAACTAATCACTGACAGAGGAGATGATTCAACTATCTAAAAAAAAGGCAGCACACTAAACTCACAGGGAAAAATTATTCAAACTGTTTTTCACTATCAAAAATACAACCTGTACAGTACAGTAACCTATATAAACTTCCTGAATACAAAACTTTCATTGCTAGCTCACAGCCAAGCCTGGATTTTAGATCTTGGGGTCTGAGAGTGCCTCCTGGGGCAGACTGCCTATTAAAAAAAAAAAAAAAAAAGTGAGGCCCAGACACTTCACAGACAGCAAGTGGGCCAATTAATTCTGCTGGGGGGGTGATGCTCCCAGGTTAGCATTTGCTTATGGTGATAAATTGGCTCTTTGTAACTACCGTACACTACCTCCGTTCTCCTATAGAAGTGCGCTCTGCCAGGGCCGAGTATGATGTCACGGGTTTGACGGTGATTAAGCTGGGCCTGCGATGTCTTGCTTTTCGCAGGGTTACTCCTGCACTGTCTGCTGGTGTGAAATTAATTAAAAGCTGCCTCGTGCCAAACGGATCTGGCGATAACCAGCTCTGAGCCGTACGGCATGCTGAGAGGGGACTGGCTCATCTTGGTAGGAATGTTGACATTTTGCAAAGTTATCTCATTACTATGATGCTGCGATGATCTAAAGAAAAACACAATATACGTATACTCTATATATATTCCTTAAAATATTTCCATTGTAATCATTCAACATTGCAATGACTTTTTTAAGTCAAGAAAATGAATGTCACAAAAATAAACTAAGCTGAACAGACCAAATTTGACGTATTTCCTTCGCTATTATAGCTATATACATATGTTCACGTTATATGGTCATATTAAATAAGTTTTTGTTGTTGTTGTTGTTGTTGTTGTTCCATGGTGTATTAACAATTTTGTCAAGGCTTTTTCTTTGTTTAGAACTTGCCAATGGTATAATTTAGCTTTAAAATGTATAATTTTTAAATTATGGGTCACAGTTCTGAGCTTGAAATATCAGAAAATCAAAATCTCAAAAATACAGATTTTTTTTTGTATTCCCAGTGAAAAGTAGACGAAGTTTTTATGTTCTACTCAAATACTTAATTATCGACAGTGATGTAAAACCCTCGATACTTAGTATATGCCCAGTGTAACTATTTAGCTAACATTCTAGCTAGTTTGGCAATGCTAGCTTTAGCTTGGTGACAATCATTAGCTAGCTAACAACCAATAGTAATTTAGCTATTTCAGTAGAATATAAAAACTTTATCTTCTGTTTTTGACTCCTCTTAATGCTACTCCTTGTGTCTTTTCTTCTGTTTGCTTCACTTCAGGTCACTGTCATGGACGCGAGCATGGCAGACATGTGATAATAGACCAATGGAAAAAGAAAAAGATTTTGTATTTAATTCAAATTTTGTATCTGAAGAAATTCAACTTCAAATACGTTTGTTAGCTTCCAAGCTGCAACACAATATGCTTTATGCTTTAGGATGAACAGCAGAACAGTAAGCTGGGAGTTTTAATGCATTAAATAAAAGAAGTTAAAATAAAAATCATTAAATACTATCTATTGCTTATTGTTGGATGAAAAGCTACATTTCATGCACAAGATGTTATGCTACACAATGAAATGTCCTCCGTTTTTCTCCCTTTTTTCTGCCATGGTTGAGTAAAGCAAGAGTGTCTGTTTCAGCTGAGAACGAGCATGTACAGAGAGATTTCTGATGCCCACGGAACCTTCAGGCGGCCCATTTCCTGACGGAACCTGATCTGATATGCGCTTGGTCAGAGGGACGACACTGTAAACAAAGCGAGCTCGTTTCACCCTGAGCTCTGGTGAGCTCAGAAGCTCAAATTCAGCCCTTGGATAGCCGAGCTGCATTTCTTCCATAATGAAGACATGTGGTCTGCGTTTACCCTTTTTATTTTTATCTTTATCTCCCCTCTCTCCTTCCTTTCCTTTTCTCTCATGAAAAAAAGCAGCACCATTGTATCTCTGCTTAGAGGCAGTGGAGTGGTTGGAGGGGTCGAAGGAGGAGGGGTGACTCGGTTCAGGGGCTTGGACGGTTTTGTTTTGAAGAGCTCAGGCATCCTTATTCATGGAGTAAACGTCTTTAACTTCCCCCAGTCTGTTCATGTTAGTGCTGTTTCTCTTTAATTCAGACATGGATGTAAGTCATGGTCAACTGGCTTTGATTTATGGGAACAGGGGAAAAGCACATAAACAGCAACAGTATTGAAGGTTCCTGATCATTTCAGATCAAAGGCATATGGGCATGTTGAATGTTTATCTCACGTGGTCAGGGGGTAGAACCCTACAGACCAAAACAATGGACAAAAAACACATACACACAGAGATCCTCCATTCATTGATTTCATAAGAATTGCCATGTGGTTATGACTCTGTAAAGCTGTTGGCGGACCTCAGCTCAACATATTCTTCAGCTCAACACTATACATTGCATAAATAGCAAATAAACCGAGGAGGCTACGGTTAACGGTGGCTCTTTTTTTGGAAAGCTGACTAGCATGTCTGGGTTGTGCTAGCTCGACCATGTGACTGGCAGCTTCACTGAGCATGGCTGACGGCACTCCCCGCCTGGCTTTTGTCGACTTTTAACACTCCGGTTTTGTCAATCGACTCAGTGGCCTGAAGAGGCCTCTTTTTTTTCTTTTTTTCTTTTTTTTTGAGTAGACTCAGGCTTTTAGGACGCTGCCAATTCAACTGCAATGAAAAAAAGAAAGAATGAAATACAAAAATATATATAATGAAATACAATGAGCTGGAAAACAAAACCAGGAGCAGACAGAGGAACACATTTCCACCAGAGAAGAAGGGAAAAAGAGGGAGTGATAAAAAGTATCACCCCTGTTGACTTTCCTTGTCTTTCCTTCCTCAAGTCTGAGAAGGTTACAAGTGAACGAAAGCAAATGGGGAGGAGGGATGTGGAAGAAAGAAGAAGACGATGAAGAAGGGGGGGGGGGGGGTTGACGGGGGAAACGGGCCAGTCCTGAATTCTTGTCATCAGCCCCTTCAGAATGAATAGGCCTAATGAATACGGGTAAAGTGGTAGGAATTCATGGTCAGCGGCATCAAGGCAGGTAATACCGCCCACATTTAATTGGGAGCAGGTATTGGAAAGGCTGTATTACTTTAATTGGTTAGGGGGTTGCTCCGAATGGGAAAAGACTAAAGTATAATGGCCAAATTGTGGCGCACAATAGCACTTAGGCCGGGACTGTATGCAATCACTAATCTGCCGAGGAATGAGGCAATTCCGAGCCATTTTCTCGGTGAAACCAGCTGCACCAAGCTTGTCCCTTTTGTTCCCCCTTGGGAAAATGGGAGATTGAAACAGAAAATACCTTCACCCGGGCAATCATTTGCCACGTGTAGAAAGCGGATACAGGAGCGCAGCGATGAAAAAAAAAGAGAAGGGATCTTTGTGACTAGAAGAAAGGATAGAGAGGCAGATAAAGACTGAAAGTGGGGCCTGTCATGGTCAAGCGTTGGAGGAATACGGTGATGACATTCGCACTGACAGACAAGATGCTGGCTGTATGTTTAGATGCAGAAATCTGATCTTTAAAAGACACAAACAAGGATAATTAAACACGGTATTTAAGAATTGGGCTTGTCGTTAGCACTGACGGACAGTGCATAGAAATGTTCATGAAATTTTAAAGATGCCCCGGGACCACACAAAGGTGAGCAGAGCAGAAATGATACCACCGTCAGCCAATAAAAGGCCTCATAGGAGTTCAAATTAGATGACATAATTACCAAGGCTGTGAGAGAGTTTCTTAAAGTTGTCACTATGTGGTAAATCGCTCACTGGAGCATTCTACTCAACACTCCTGGTCAATCCACATTTTTATAAAAGACTTGTTTTTCTTCGTTTTGTTTGCAGTAATTGTAATCATATCCAATTTTCAGCTTCGGGAAGTGAGAGAATGAATGTTACACGTGGTATTTCAGTACAGGTCTCATCTGTCGCTACATCTGTTTGAAGAATGTACACAGCAATTTATTGCATGTTATTATATCTGATACATATTTTGAAAGAAGAAAGTGGAAGTGAAAATAATAAACATATACAAAATCCCAGTGTGAAATTCAGATTCATTTCAATTTTGAGGGAAGATTTTTTTTTTCTATGGAAAACAAAACAAAAGCAAGCAAACAACCAAACTTAAAGAGTGGAGACATTTAACAAATAAAAATTAAAACAAAAAGTCATAAATGTCCACAAAAAGTGAGTGGGTCCTCTACTTTTTTAAGTTCACTTTTTACTTGGTCAAACTTCATAATTTCAGGTTTTCACCTAATGTAAGAATCTATATTTTTGTCATGTTGATATTGGCACGTTTGTAATGTTAATCAGCACTGAATAATGATTTTGCCTCAAAATAATTTATGAAATTAACTAAAAATATTGTGTTTTAAGTTTGTCACTTAGCACTTCATCTAAAATTAATAGCTAAAACAAGTACTAAATACCTGCCTCAGTGTTTAAAGCTTAGTAAGTTACAACATAGCAATACAAAGTGGCATTGAAATTTCAAGGTATCAAAAAAAAAGTAAGCTAAGAATATCTTGTCTACATGCACATTCTGTGCAGAATTGAGGAAAATCCTACCATTCGGATACTGAACCTAAAGACGTATGGCAAATAGCTATAATGTACCTCTTATCTGCATTGCAATGTTGGATCTGAATTATGATTAGTTTTATTGGCATGAAAATATATAATTTACAAGGAATTTTTATATTGAAGTTCATATTGACACAGGCATAAGGAATGAATAGTGCAATAGTATACATCGGGAAAGCAAAAAAAACGAAGTAAATGAATTTGTACTCTTATTGCGACTTATGTTTGTTGCTAGGTTTTTTGTGGACCTTTAAAGTGAATTGTTATTCTGAATGACAATTTTGTACGGTACTTAATTTCTCAATTAATGTGTATTTTTTTGTAAACACAAGAGGCATAAAAGTGTAATTGTATTATTCAATATTTTTTTATTTTTATGAACTTGTTATATTTTTTTATATATAATTTTTTATATTATTCAACAATTGTCTCTGAAACAAATAGCCTTTGGATTTTAAGAAAATTAAGCTTTTAGTTTATATACATAAATGTACAAAATGTAGAATGCATTGTATATTAGCTACAACCCAAATCTTAAATAAAGCTGAAACAAGCCAGCCTTTCCTTATGGACAAACTGAATCAGTGGTCAGAGGATGTCAACAATGATGTCATATCCTTAATATAACAAACCTCTAGTAGATTGTTTGTCATACATTTATTACATGTTCCCCTGTGCTGTAACTATTCATTTCACCATAGCATGATTGCAGCCTTCGTGAGGAGGTAATAACAATAAATCTACATGGACAAATGCTACCAGATGTGAAACGATGGCTTGCAAGCAGTAAATCACAGGCTAGTGTGTATTAGTAAATCGAAGAGGTGTGTGTTTGCAGGGTGACAGCCATAAAGCGAGCGTTAAGGTGAGCGTCGCTGCATGGTGGTGTCAAAACAAAGCGGCGCGCTCCAGAATGGCCTGCCGCACCCCTCCTCCATCTCCTCCTGCATCTCTGTCATTAACTCTCTGCACTGCCTCTGAGCAGTTTCTTTTTCAAAAATCAGGTCTTTGTCACTTTTAATGAACACACATTTCACACCTGGCCTTGGAAAAAAAAAAATTATACACATATTCTAAAATAACCACATGCCCTGATTTGTGTGTATGTGCGTGAGACAGAGGTGTAGGAGAAGGTGTTATTTCGTTAAGAAGGACTGCTCTGGAGGACTGGTGATATCGCGAAAATAACAAGATACTGTTAACTTGACGCAAAGGTTTCATAACTGCTTCACATTTTAGCTTTGCCTTTTATTATGAATCAGTTTTAATATGTCTGTTTTTTTTTAATATACATACACACACTTATATACTGGAGGTCATCAGGAACTCAAGATGGATCTCTGTAATTTGGTTAGAACTGCCCCCTCCCACCTCCATGCAATTCTGATACTGTTGAATGCCGAAAGTGCTAAGTATATCAAGGACACAGCACATTGTACCAGACTGTGGCTTTATGTGTCAGTCTCTGCGTGTGTGCATGTGTATCTTAGTGTGCATCTGTGCTTAAACGTGTGAGCGAGTGAACGTGCGAACTAGAGATGTGTTAACCATGTTGCACCCGAATGCCAGTATACACACCATGGTGTGCTGTGCAGCGGAGCCGAGCACGAATCTTAACGTGCCTAGCTCCACACTCAGAAAAAAAAGGGGCAAAAATCAACAAATTATACATTTCTGCAGAGGAAAATCCCCATCTGACTCAAAGGTAGGTGTTTGGAGGGGTGGGGGTGTGGAGGAGGTAACGGGGGCTGGGGAGGGTGGTGTGGTGTTGGGTCATGATGAAGTGAGGAAGGAGCTGGGAGGGTTGGGGAAGGGGGTGTGACCCCAGGCGGAGCATGACTGGGCTGAAAGAGTGCTCTGTGCCAGGGCTGAGGACTTCCTCCTCTCCTAGCATTAAAAAAAACACATACAGACAAGTTCAGCAAATGACAAGCACCAATCCATCACAAGGTGGCAGATGAATGGGTCTGATTTGCTGGCAAGCCAAACCCGTGATGGCTTGATAAAGTATGCAATATAGACAAAATAAATAAATGAAAGGTGCAATCAGAGGATATTTATAATAAAATGATGTGCTGCTTACCAAATCTTGCTGGCAGCAATGGCACATTGACTTAAATCTTGAGCCTCATTTAGTAGCACCAAAGCTAAGTATGTTTGGGTTATCCAAAACAGATTATGTAGAAGATTGCTGCTTGCTGTCTTTCCAAAATTCTGAGAAATGACTTATTATTTTACTTAGTATAATGCACAGATAAATGAAATCTGTCATCAGCAGAAGAGTGATTCCATGATTGGAGTGTCATTTCTGTCTCAATGATATTTCATTTACACAGATGCATGTAAGTCCATGTATGTCCATGACTCATCCATTATAGCTTATGAAGAAATTTACATTTTACTTGTACATTCACTCAACCTTGTTACTTGAACACATTCACTCCTATGAAATATTTAGCAAATTCAAATAGGCACATAAACAGGAAATTGCATTATCCAAAATTTACTAATGATCATGGGAAGAAGAAAGGTAAGCTCATTCTTTGATTGACGAGGTCACTTTAAATGTACAGCCTTCTCACCCAAATTATAGATTTAAAGTAAACTGATCATTAAAATAATAATAATAATAATAATAATAATAATAATAATAATAATAATAAAATCATTGGAATGACCTTAGCATGGATGTTAACCACATTTTGTGCATTTGTTAATCCTATCCAAAAAACAAACAAACAAAAAAACCATTGTTAGCAAAGGAAGCTTGTTAAAAAAAAAATTAAATACAGTAAAAAAAGATCTCAAAAACCACACATGCTTGGAATAGTTAAAAGCATGTTCTCTTATATTTGGTGTTTTTTTAAGTTGAAAAAAGTTTTTTTATTTTGTTTTACAATTTACAGTTGGTACAAGGGTTGATTGGTACTGCAATTATTGCAGAAAAGCTCAACTGTCTGCAGTGGGTTTTGTTTAGTGTTGCATTCACTGATTTCACAAGGCGACTAGATGAGAGATCATAGGCAATAATCAAACACATGTTTGTGTACATTTGAGGAAGCCGGGCCTCAATACTCATATTTCATACCTCATTGGCTTCTACTGATCTGTAAATCGGGGAGGTGGGGGGGTGTTGGTGGGTGGATGTGTGTGAATGTGGGTGTGTCTAAGTCTGTTTATCCATAAGCCAATCCCTTGTTTTGTGACAGGAGTAATAAAACCTAAGGACAAATCAATGCAAGCATGACATGCTGCAAAGACAAACAGAAATAATTTGCTTAAGTTGATGGAGAATGTATTACATTAATACTCCAGAATGTTCAACTTAATCTGTGTCACATGTCAAGTCCTCTTTTCCTGAGAAAAGAACAAAAACTTTTCACCCAAAACACATCTATAATGGAGACTAAGGGACATTGACCCTGAAACACCAACATATGAGACAGATATAAAAGAATGTTACCCAAGCTGTACCATTGTTTTATTAGAGTATTTTAGGTGCCAGTATACTACTGTATTTTCATAACATGTAAGTAAATTCTTACTTCTGATTAGTCAGAAGATGTTGTCATTTTCTATAAAAGCAGCTCTGACATTAATGACAGCTGCAATTCAAATCACAGGTTTATATTCATGTTCTCATATGATGAACAGTTCATGTAATCTAAGACTACTAGAAAGTCCAAGAAAGAAAGTATGGGGCTCCGCTCAGCACGCGAGGAGCTCCGCTATTATCAACATCAAAATCAAATCACTTGAACTTAGAATAATACTAAAGCTGTGCAACAAATTTCATCAAAATTCGTTCACTAGTTTTGAGTTACATTGGGAAAAGACAGAAAAATCCTGGATCCACATACATATTCGGATTTGCATCAAAATCTAATCAATTGTTTCTTGGCACATGGCTCACCTTTCCTCCAAATTTCATCAAAATCCATTCACTACTTTTTGAGTTACTTTGGGAACAGACAAACAAACAAAGAGAAGGAGGCCAAAACATAACCTCCTCCAACAAAGTTGGTGGAGGTAATAACAAAAGGAAACAGGTAACAGTAAGGAAATATGTTGAAATTCCTGCTATAGTTATAGATTAGGTTGAAAAACATGTTAGAACTTTCTTTTAGGCTCCTTATGCATTTATGAATTCTTATTACTGTATTGGTGTTGCTTCTTTTCCTTTTAACTGTGTACATGCTCAAATACACTGTAAAAAATGCTGTAAATGTTACAGTAATTGTAAATATGTTTTATAGTTATTTACTATAAATTTTACAGTACTTCAGGTTGCGAGGAAAATACTGTAAAATTTACAGTATTTTTTTTTTTACTCTGTATCATATTAGTTGAAGTTCAAATATCATACTAGTTGAAGCTATGTCTAAATTGTGTCAGAGTAATATCAATTTTGTGTATCCAAGCCTGAAAAATACCTTAGATTCCACTAAGGAGTAGTGGTTGTGATCTGTCTCATGAATTTTAGTAAGCTGTTGGTGCCAAAGCTTAAGTGTTTGGGCAGTGATAAAGAAGAGTTGATTGGTGCAGCACCCCAATGCTTTAAACAAGCCAATGTCATTGTGTTTGTAGCCAACAGCAAGGTTACTGTAGAGGTCTTACACTCTCACTCTTCTTTTTCTCTCATCCCTGATTTAAAGCCCTGGCACTGAAGTTCCTTTGAATCTGTGCACTTGGACACTGATTGTAGGAGACGGGGGGTGTCATTGAAATAGTTCATCATAGTACAATGTATAATTCTGAAATCCTGTTTATTCATCTACCTAATAGTGTTTAAAGAAAGTGTGTTCTGAAGGAACATGGTTACATAACAGAAAATATACTGTTATATGTCAACTGGCATGTATTCATAACTCCTGACCAATTACGTCAGTATTTGCATAGCAAATATTTTGTGTATTCAGAGTTGGATTGCAAAGCTGCTGTTTCTGCGAGCTCCATTCAGATTATGCAAATTACCTTCTTGTAGGTCTCACCTACCAGTTTCCCAGATTTTTCTTAAGTAGAGGTGTCCAAAGCTGTTTTTTAACAGTGCCTAGACCACTGCCTTTAAACACAAGCTGCCTTGTAGCCCCCATCCCCCCCCCCCCCCAAAAAATAATTCAGAGATAGGAAAAACTACAATTCTTGAGACTGATTACAATATCAGGTTAAGAAAGATTAGGACACTGCATCCTTTAATGTCTTCCATGCAAAAATAATATTTCTGTATACTTTATGAATAATCAATATTGTCATATTTATGTATTTAATATTGGCTTAGAATGACATCAGCACAACACAAAATATACATTTCAGTGTGATGTAATCAAACACATGTCTGGTGAAATCATGGTTATAACTGTCAGAGAGTGGCACTGAACTTAATTTCAGAAAAGAGCATAACTGAATCACACCTCTGTTTTAGGCTACCTCCACCCTGCATGTGTAACTCTCATACTGCTCTGAATAGCACTTAAATGTAACACACTTTTGGTATTAAATCCGCACTGCACACTCTTAACTCATCTCTGAATCTGGCCCATAAAGACCTTGTAACTATTTTACATTTTGACATTACTTTTTTTACCAATATAATTTTTAAAGAATTACACAAAATTTTGACAGGACAGTAGAGAAGTTGTCAAGGAACTTGGAAACAAGGAAAGAATGAGACAAAGGATATAGGAGAGATGGAGTCCATAAATCTAGAAACACTGAGTCAGGGAATCTAGAAACCATGAGACAAGGACACATGAAATGAAGAAACCAGGAAACAAGTCATAATATCTAGATACAAGGAGTACAGGAATCCAGAAACAAGAAGACAATGAAGCAGTGTACCTAGGATCTAGGAGACAAGGAATCAAGAAACCTAGAAACAGGATGATGAGATGGTGAAGACCTAGGAGACAAGGAGTGAAGGAACCTAGAAACAGGAATATGATGAGTCAAGGAATCTAGAAAACAGGAGCCAAGGGGTCCAGGACAGAAAGATGATGAATCAGGGAAGCTAGAAATCAGGAGGCAATGAGTCAGAGAGTCTAGCAACAAGAAGACCATGAATCAAAGCACACAAGACCTGTTAAACATGGAGTCAGGGATGCTAGATACAGGACGATAATGAGTCAAGAATGCTAGAAAGCAGAAAATGTGAAGTCAGAGATTCTAGCAACAAGAAGACCACAAATCAAAGAACACAGGACCTAGGAGACAAGGAGTCAAGGAACCTAGCGACAGGAAGATGATGAGTCAATGAAGCTAGAAAGCAGGAGGCAAGAGGTCCAGGAATTTAGCAACAAGAAGCCTATGCACCAATCAACCAAGGACCTAGAAAGCAAGAAGACACCCAGTCAAGGAAGCTAGAAACTAGCAGGCAAGGAGTCAGGAAATCTAGCAACAAGAAGACCGTGAACCAAAGATCTAGGAGTGGTCTATGGAGTCAAGGTACCTAAAAACAGGATGACAAAAAGTCAAGATGTCTAGAAACTAGGATTCAAGGAATTTACAACAAAGAGGAAACGTAGAGTCCGTGAATGTAGAAACCAGGAAACAAGGAGTCAAGAAGTCAAGGAATGTAGAACCTAGCAAACAAGGACTCAAGGAACCCAGGAAATCAGGGAAGATGGAGTTAAGAATTCAAGAAACAAGGAGTTGAGGCATTTAGAAAGCTAAGTACAATGAGTTAAGGAACCTAGACCCTAGCAGATAAAGAACTTGTGAAATTAGGACAACAGTTGAGAATGTTGCAGAAGCACAAATAAGTTTTTACAAGGACAATATAGAAACAAATGACAATATACAGATGGGTAACAAATGAATTCTGCCAGCATGGCAAACAGCAATTTCATCCTGCCTGCAGTTAACTGAAAGCTTTTTTTTTTTTCTAGTAAGACAGGCTGATATAAGCTCTGTCCAGCAATATTTGCATTACTGTGTCAGTTGTGTAGAATACAATCCTTTCTTAATGGCTTGCTTCATGAAAGAAAAAAGAAAGAAAGATTTTCACTGAAGCTGGGAGAAAATGACAAGTTTTGTGATTAGTCAGGCTCTTTTTTATCCGTTAGGTGATTGGGAGGATTTGATGTTCTGTGCACTCTTCTAGAGGAGGCAGTGAAGGTGGTGATTCTCTGAACTATCCTGACACAAAGGTTTTGATGGGGGTTTTTTTCTGTCATTTTTTCTATTATCCTTCCTTTTTTGCACTTGTCTAGAGATAAATGAATACGACAGCATAAAAGAGAGATGGCGAGAATTCTCACATGGTGAAAGTGGCCCTTGCTTTTGAGAAATGAACGCAAGAGGTTTGGGCATTAGAATTATTCCTAGAACAAAATAATAAGAAAATAAAATAACAAACTGATATAGTATTACAAACTTTAGTGACTGGGAGAAGAATTATTCATAACTCTTATTAGTTATTACTATACTAACAAGAAACAGTTAACACTTTTTTAAATAATGTCATTTGGGACAGTGCACATAAATATTGTCTCATAAAGTGTTAGAAAAGAAAGTGTCTAGACCATGCAGTGTGGTAGCAAGTTTCATCAATAACAGGATAGTATAAGAGCCTTCTAGCTAATCAGCTAATTAGCAGTGAAGGTGATAGATAACATCCATAAATCAATCAATGTTCATATAACTCAACTAAGCCTAGAGGGCACAATGACACTAAACAAATGTTACAGGTAACATAGCTATGTTTATGCTTTATTGGATTTCACAATTATTTGGAACTTGGATTTGTGTAATAACTACTGGTTAGTTTATATTGAAATTTCATTATGGCTATTACACATACATGGCCACTGACACTAAAATTAATGAATTGTTGCTTATTTTGAGACATTGTAAAATTTAACTTATGCTCTGGTAAAAGCATTTATGAGTTATGAATTCTAGTGTTTGGAACAGAGCAGTATACCATGTGTACCTACATTCTATGTAAAGAATAAAACCCAACATGGCGTACTGTAAAAGGAAAATAATCAGTGACGGGGTAGTGTGATGTGGTGTATTATATATATTGTCACGTAAATTGGGCTGTAGACGGATGTAAGTGCAGAAAGGAGTTTATTAAGAAAACAAACAAGCATACAATCCAA
>JAOTRR010000013.1:1598061-1609370 GCA_028570945.1 Gogo arcuatus | reverse complement strand
AATTTAGTGATATCCCCACAGTTGTGGTCTTGACCGGTCTTGAAATAAAATCCCGGGTCTTTATGTCCGAGACCGAGAGACCAAGACCGATCTCGAGTACTACGACACTAGTGGCATGTGCAAAAGTTAGTATCAAATGTACTTAATAACACCCCCTTTGGCAGATATCACAGATTGCAGATATCATGCTTTTTTCTTCTTGTATAATGAATTTGTCTTGCATGTACAGCATGTTGAAGATTTACCTCTATACTTTCAATGATGTTCAAGTCAGGGGACTGTGAGAATCTTTCCAGTAGCTTCAGCTTGTCTTTTGGAGGAATGTTTTGAGGAATTTTGGAGGAATGTTTTGCATCATTGTCCTGTTTTAGAAGCCAATCTCTTTCCAGCTTTAATTTCTTGACTGATTGTGTTAGATTTGCATCCAGAATTTGCTGATATTTACAGGAATCTATTCTTCCATCTACCTGTGCAATGTTTCCTGTGCCATTGGCTGCCACACAACCTCAAAGCTTTAAAACCTAACAGTTAACAGTTGGCAAGGTGTTCTTTTCATCAAATGCTGTTCCTTCCTACTTTTGTGATAATTTTGCAGGTAAGGCCTCCTTCTGATGACTCTTCCATGCATGTCATGTTTGTGCAAGCAATGCTGAAGAGTAAAACAGTGCAGCACCACTCCTGTGTCAGCTAAACCATTTTGCTTTGCCTTTCTGGCTAGCATACAGGCAGTTCTATTTGAAAGGTTTCTTGGTCTTCCAGATCTTGCCTTGAGATTCACATTTCACCTTAACTGGCATTTCTTAATGACATTTCAGACATAGGAAATTGTGGAAGCACTTTTGAATTGCTGGAACCTTTTTACAGCCTTCCTCTGCTTTTTAGGCATCAGTTAGGTTTGTTTTCAGATCCACAGCCAGCTGCTTACAGGAGCCGATGGTTGTTGAATGTTAACACAAGGATTGAAGAGTCAGAGAATTTATTACACATTGGAATTGTTATTCCTAATGACAATTAATGACCTGCCTTCTTGTTCTTTTTACATCTTTTTCCTATCTAGGGGATTTTTTCCATTTTTTCCTATATGGGTCAATTTTTAGATAGCTTGAGCCAATAGAGTTAAGGGCCTTGCCCAAGGGTCCAACAGAGGCAGCTGGGGCTTGAACCCCAGACCCTCTGATCAGTAGCCCAGAGCCTTAAACCTGCTGTGGTGGCAGCTCAAGGAATCCGCCGCCATCTCTCTCTGTTGCTCCTCGCTCTACCACCCCGATGGTGTTGAAGAGACAGTGTCACTTCAGCACCTCTGTTTTGGACCACCACTACCAGTGTGGCCGTGGGGTGGAGCCAGCCAACCACTCACAGCTGACTCCACTTCAACGGCGCCAAGCAGAGCAGGGTCTACAACCGCCCTGCCCAGCCTTGGGAATTCCAGCTCAGAGATTGCATCTTTTTGCTGGTTCCATCAGCCAACTGTAAGTTCCTCGCACACTGGCAAAGTACCTTCACCGTGGCAGAGTGGGTCGGTCCCGTCAACTATCACCTGCAACAACCAGGTAAGAGAAAATCCTCCAAGACTTACCACATCAACCTACTAAAACGCTGGATAGAGCCCCTCCCGTTGCTGTCAGTACATGTCTCTGTCCCCACAGATCCATCAGGACATACTCTGGTCCAGAAAGGGGAACACCTCATGGCTCATCAGCAACAGGAGTTGAGGGAACTTCTGGACCAATTCAGCAATGTGTTTTCAGCAGAACCAGGTCAGACCCACCTGACCCAGCATGACATCTGAACCCCACCCCCGGGGTCGTTGTCAGACTGTGCCCCTATCACGTCTTGGAGGCCTGCCATGAGGCTATCAAGGAGGAAGTGGCTCAGATGCTGTGGAATGGAGTCATCAAGGAGTCCACCAGCCCCTAGTCTTTTCCCACTGTCACAATGCCCAAGCCAGACGGTATGCTGAGATTTTGTAATGATTTCAGAAAATTAAATGAGATCTCTGATTTCGACAGTTATCCCATGCCCAGAGTGGACAATCTGGTAGACCACCTGGGGAGGGTCCAGTTTATTTCAACTAAAGGTTACTGGCAGATGCCTTTGAACCCAGAAGCACAAACCAAGACTGCCTTCAGCACCAGCACGGGCCACTGGCAGTACTAGGTCCTCCCTTTCAGCCTCCACAGGGCACCAGCAACCTTCCAAAGACTGACGGATATCATCCTATGCCCCCACCATGAGTTCACTGTGACATACCTCAATAAAGTCATCATCCACTTGTCCACCTGGGCCATCCACCCCCATCACCTCAGGGCCATCCTGGAGGGGCTGAGAAAGGCTGGGTTCACCGCAAACCCTCACAAGTGCCACCTGGGGCTGACAGAAGTGCAATGCCTGGGATATCACATTGGTTGGGGGTTACTGAAACCACAGGAGAAGAAGGTTGAAGTAGTCTGCGAGTACCCCAGCCCACCACCAAGTGACAAGTACGTGCCTTCTTGGGGCTGGCTGTGTACTACTTCAGATTTGTGCAGTAGCTCCCCTGCTCCAGCTACAGCCTGTAAAGCTCCAGAGAGATGATCCATTCCCCTCAAAGCCTGTCTGCGACCCAGCATTCGGCCAGCTCACCTCAGCATTCACCTACCCGCATAAGTCTCAAGCTTGGGGCTCCCACCCCTCACCGACTCCACCTCAAGGTCCCTTCATTCCCCTTTTCCCCATTTCCAACAAACCTTAAATAAAGGAGTACTTTTGTTTTCCTTACCCTTGGGTCCAGTGTCTCTGTACACCCACCACAGCTGTGAGTTTCCATACTGCCTAACAAGTGCTAATGAGTCCTAACAAGTTATGGACATAACTTGCAAAACATTTTGCACATGGCACAATTTTTAAAATTTTTTTTAAATTAATCAAATACAAAGTAACTGTGCATTAACATTTGCAGAAATGTTTTTAATAGTTTGCTGTAGTAATTGTGTTTACTTCATTTAACTTCAAAAATCAATAAGATATGTTGGGGTTGCATGTCCCTCACAGTCACCTTTGTAAGTTCAAAATAATTAACAATGGCATGAGTGGTAGCACACCTAAAGTGTGTGGACATGTCCTTGAGACGTCTTTATTACAGGTGTCATCTCTCAGATGCACACACACACACACACACACACACACACACACCTACTTACAATCATCAGCTCGTCAGAGGAGTCAGCAGTGCTTGAGGGGAAGACTTCTCTCCTCCTCTCTCCTCCTTTCCTGTCGTACTCCCCCGCTTCCATCTCCTCTCGTCTTTATCGTTCTCTTCTTAAGGTGTTCTCCTTAAGGGGTGAGACTGACGGAGAAGAGGATAGAAGGAGGGGGAGAGCACTGGAGAGAAGCGAGCACTCGACTTGAAGGCGGGCGAGATAATTTCAACGCTCTGTTTAAGGTTACAGCGCCATTTGCATTTCAAAAGTGAGCGGCGACATCCCGAAGCTCAGGGACGCCGGCCAGCTTGTGGCATGTCACCGAATGTCAGCAGGCGTCTAGGCGTTGATGAAATTAATAGAGCGGCCCATGATTGATAATACCCCTCATCTGCCATGCTTTAGCCTGTCTCTCTTCACCTGCGCTCACCCTGAGTGGCCTGTTTTGAATCCTCAGCCGTTTACGAGGTCTTGCATGTTTATGCATGGGCCTTTAGGTGCACCAGGCTGCTGATGCAATGTTCTTTAAGTCCTCTGCATTTTAGAAGTCATTCCAGCCCAGCGTGGTGTGATGGAGAGAGCTCCGAGAGCTGTGAGCATTGGATAAAAAGCAGAGATGGAGAGTGCATGGGTGGATTCACAACAGCAGGCAGGAAGCAAAGAAGCTTTAAACTTCACTCAGTGCTCATTTTTTTTAGTGGTGGTTTTGTGTCCTGTATTGCATTTGTCTTGGATTCTTTCAATTATTGTTTGTGATTATTAATTTTTATGCATCTTTGGAAAGTCTTCTTCTTCTTCTTCTTCTTCTTCTTCTTCTCCTCCTCCTCCTCCTCTGTCTTCTTCTTCTTAAATCCAAAGTATTTTCAGTTAAACTCTGTGCTAATTATACACCTAATATGAGGTAAGGTCCGAGGGCCATATTCAGACTTACATCAATATTTACACAAGAAAAGTTACTCACATGTTGCAGACCTGCTTGAGTTTCTGGACGGCCCATTCAGATTATGCAAATTACCCGAGTGTCGTTCACACCCCCTTGGTTGCTAGATTTTTCTCAAGTACAGGTGTAAGAAACAGGGTTTTTCTGTAGCGTCTGGACCACCTCCTTTAAACACAAGCACTTGCCTTTGAAAAAAAAAAAACATCAGGGGGAGAATTATTTTTTTTCCATTCTTTTCAAAGGTAATACAATATAACATTAAAGCAAGAAACTTTTTGAAAATGAAAAATAAAAAAGACTACTGATGACATATGAATAGAAGATGGGCACACATTGAAATAAATTTATACAATCTAATATATTGCCAGTATAGTATTGCTGCATGATTAGTCCTAGTTGTAATTACTGCATTAATTGCTGAAAATGTGGTTTAATTAAAATATGGATGGTGTCCACCTTAATTATTCTCCAGCTTACAAAATAGCACTTTTTTAAATTTTCCTCTTTTTTAATATTAAATCATGGTCATGAAATCATAATGTCTGTGCAGGATATAGGCTATTTATTATCAAGCTTTTTAATTTGGTATTTTGAGTTGATGGATTAATAAAACACTGTCAATTTTCTTTTAAAATTCATATGATTTCCTGTAAAGAAAACATGCTCTGATTTGAAGAATAAGCTGAGCAAGCGCTCATCTGCTATGCTTACAGATCGCTTTAAGTTAGTTAATAAGTTTATCAATTTTAAAAAAATTGCCCCTTAAGATAGATAAACAATATCTCTGAATAAGATGCATCTCGTCTTTTATGCTCTATGTTTTTTCATTCCCATTCTTTTATATCTGTCTGAACACTGATGTGCCTAATTTCTGTATTAAACCCACACTAAGTGTGTGTAACTCAACTCTGACTGTGGTCCATTCATTGGTGTCTGGAGAGTTAGCAATTATTAACTACTGTCTGGGCAGGTACATGTGAAGGAGAGTATGAATGATGATAGGAAGAGCCAAATGGAGGAGTGATGGATAGAAAGCAATGTTAATGAAATGGTGGAGGCTGCCCATGATTCTTATGGTACATTGAGACCAAACCCGGCAAGTGTCAAAGTGACCGGAAGTCTGTCATTTTCTATGTGAGCCAGTGTCTCTTGGCAGCGGCATGACTGTTGATGGCATGTCTTGCACGGTGGGGGCGTCAGGATAAAGTTGAAGTCCTGGTGTCTTTATAGTAATGAGCTATGACGTGGTTTGGTGGCAACCAATCGGAATTTAGAAGTGCTCTGCTCTAAAGAATACTAGTGAACACAGTCGAGTAAACTTTGGTTCCGTTCAAACCGTTCCCAAGTACAATGGAGGAGAAATTAATAACTGTGGTGGCGGGTTTCCCTATTAATTATGATATATTCCTGTATGCAACACTATTTATAGGCAACATTTTTGCTCTAGAATGCTTGTTATTAAGTGGAAATGCAGTTCATTGGCTCAAAACAACACCGATTGGACCAGTTATAGTAATTGGGCACTAAACTTCAACGAGGACCAGGACCACAGCTACTTTAATGTAGACTACACACAAAGTAACGTTAATGTTAATTAAAGACCAAGGCTAGTAAACATGTCCTATAAACTGCCGGTTGAATTTAGCACTTAGCATCAACACAAAAGTCACACCAGACAAATGGCTTTTAATTAGTATATTTCATTAGTTTATTTTCTTACCAAACATGTAATCATGATTGTTCATTATTTTCCTTCATCGATTGATTTCTTACCTTCACATTTCAAAGATTTCATGAGGTTATCTAGTCAGATACAGGTTGACGTGTGCTTACTTTGCAGCTCCGTTAAATGAAGTTTGCAAGACGAAGCATTCAGAACAAACTTTTAGCCTCCTATTTCATCTACGTCACAGAGTGTCCACAAACTTTGACAGAGTTGTTGGTAGGACAGCCAGAATGAACTTTGATGCTCTCACCATGTTTTGTCTGAACGTACTATTATAATAACAACTTCAAATTGCAAAGCATAGTGATGGCAACTTTTTTGCAACTCATAGACTTTCAAGTAAGTAATTCAAAGAAAAGTTATGGAGGTCAAGACTGATCTTAGGAGTGGGTTAGGGTTCATCCTTTTTCTCAACTTAATTCAAATTAAATCGAATTGAAATCCAACCAAATTATCCTCACTCATTTAAATTCACAGACATTATTTTAGTGAAATCAGGTTGGCGAATTTATAGGTGATCGAGAAGCGGCGCCAGTTGTGAACAGTTTTGTAGAAGTCAAAGTATCATTCTCCTTCAACTCCCTCCTCTTTTTTATCCAAATCTCCAAATCAGCTCGAATTGCCAAATCTTTCATCAAAAAAAAAAAAAATAGTATGGTGTGTTTCATGTGTTTGACCAGAGCTCTGAAGAGATCAACAAGATCACAAGCAATGTCAACCAGCTTCTCTGATCCATCCGCCTCACAGCTTCAGTTAACAAGCACTTATTGTTTTCTCTTCTCTTTCTCGGTGGCCCAAAAGATAAAACGAGAGAGTCTCTCATTCTTTTTGTCTCTTCGTCTTTTTTCCGCTTTGCTCACTTATTCACTCGTCTGTGCTGCCCATTATCTGGATGTATTGAAGGTGTTGAGATAAAGAGAGGAAGAGCGGATGAGAGAGAGAGAGAGAGAAGGTGGCAAGGATAAAAGAATGAATGAAAAGGAAAAGGGGAACAGCATTTGAATCAATTACATCCTAAAGAAATTTCCATTTGCATTCTTATCTGCTCAGAAGCTCAACAAATGCCAGCTGCCTTTGTCCAGTTATTTTTAGGGGTTTTTTTGGTTGATAATTGTGTAGGAAATATCAAATTTGCATAGAGTGATTATTGTTGATTGTTTATCTAGCCGTCAAGATGGCTCTATATTCCAAGGCTGACAGGTTGTCAAGCACTTAAAACTCATTTATTTGTCAAAATTTGCATGTAATTTGGTGTTAATGAGGGGGTGGTGCTGGACATGATTAAAGCCCGGGTTTTAAAGGAAGAGAAGTCTGGCTGTCATCTCTCCACACGCGCACACACACACACACACACAGATGTGCATCCCTGAACACTGTCCTTACCTGTTTGCTAGGACAATAGCAGGAAGCGAGCAAACCCAGACTAAACACTATACTTGTTTGTTGTCATTGTTATTCAAATCAGAGCAGCTCGGCATCTCGGTGGTTAAATTAATAAAGAAGTGTAGAGGACAGTCCACTCTCCTTTGAAAGTGTGATTAATTAGATTTTTATTAACAGAGAGCAGGTGACATCCCCCACCACAAGTTTGGATGCGAGCGGCCTGTCCCAGCGGGCCGCCGTCCTTGTTTGTTGTCGTTTATCAGCATTGTCTTTCATTATCTCTCCTCTCAACTAATCTTTCATCGGTTCGCTCTGCGAAAGGCACCAGGTAAATTAATAAACATCACTTCAGGGCGAGTGAAACTTTTTCAGATAAGGTAAGACACTTTGAAATGTGCATGTGTGTGGATTTGCTTGAGTGAAGCACCTGCACTCAGTGCTTCATTTGTATCTCTGATTGAGGAACACAGAAGGACGGGCGATTGAGCAAGACAGCAGAGAAGGAAAAGGTCCCACAAAGACGCAACAGGATTTAAAGCTCTCACGTAATACACAGTGCTGGTTTGTATTACAGGGAGACCAGGCTGAGGCCAGTTGTTCTGAACACTACACAATTTAAGCCTTGATTTTCCAATCGCCAACTCAGTGACTACTCACTATTTCTTCCCATGATTTTCTCAGTCTGTGAGCCATTGCAGAAGCTCTAATATTTTCAAGAATGTTTGATTTGCTTGACAAAGTATCGCATAGTGTGAACCCCTCTGCAACCAGTTGCAAGTACAGTGATGAGAAACAGCCAATGAGAATCTCATAGGAAATCAAATTCATTTACTGTAATGCGCAGCAGATCCCTGAATCCAGTTCCATCATCCATCTATTTGTGTGAAACAGGAAGCCCAAAATGTAAGCACAATAATAATACTTCTGTAAGAAATTATTTGCCATGTTATACCCCAGTGGTTATTAGGAACAGCAAAAATAAAAACAAAAACAACATGATTCTTGGCAGTGCACAGTATAGAAATACCTACTTTTTGCACTATACCTCCAGTTTTCTTGGCAGAACAGACCTCACTGTCTGCATCTCCACAACTAATGTTTCCATCACATTTTCTCTTGTTTCTCTTTTTTCTTGTTCCCATACAAAATAGTGAGTCACATGATAGATAGCTGTCACATTTATTTTCATGAAAAGGTGGCATTTGGGGATCAAGTGAGCTTCAATGGGGATCACATCAGCTAAAAGGTAGGTGTAGCTTGTCTCATCTGTGACCACAAGTCATTAAATTTAGTCTAAAAGGGTCAGCAATTCTGAGGTTTTGAAAGTTTTGTCGTGTGCATTCAGCTTTAGAGGGGCCAGTTACACTACATTACACCACTTTTTCCAAATAATATGACATTGTGAATCCTGCTATAGGACTGTTAGAATTACATAACTAAAATGGTATGCTGGGAAAGACAGGATAGTCTTAAAACATTTGGATCACCTCTACTACTTCTTTGCCACTATCGCTGTCTTGTTTGCTATATTTAAGTTTCAATCGCACCTTCTTCCACTTTCTATCAGCTTTGAGTTCCACTTTGCTTTTGAGTGCTACTTTGCCACTTATATAGTTAATAATTATTTCAGAGTTGACTCACTTCATAGATGGGGATGGGGGAGCAAGGGGGGTCAAGAAGTTTGCTGTCACATACACCTTTGCCACTAAGGCAGTTCCGGTGCCTAATCTTGAATCAGTTCTTCATGTTTCAACAACCAAAGACCCAAGAAACCCTTACGTCAGAGGCTAGGAGTGTAATTATCATGAGCAATATGACCAGCTAAAACTTTGTGACTGCAGTTTTTCAAAACCAGAGCTAGTGTAGTGTCTAGTCTGATTAATCCAAAGAAGAAGAAGAAAAAAAAGATGATGTAGTCTGTCATTGTTGTTGTACTTTGTGCTAGCAGTGCTAATGTGGTGGGCTAACAGCTTTATCGAGGCTGGGTAGTGTGGCAGGCTAATGGTGCTAGTGTCGCTGGCTAACCATGCTAGCGGGGTTGGCTAGCGGGGCTATCATTAGGGCAAGTCCTGCAACTTAAGTCCTGGAAGACTACAGTTTACACACCAAATCCAGCCTATTATTTTCTTGGTAATTCCCTAATCAGTTGAATCAGACTGTGTTTAATGCAATGCTGTGACCATCCAGGATGGAAGATTGACACCTCAGACATAGACCTTACAAAAATTGTGGGGGGTAAATTGCACAGTCATCAATTATTCAGAACCTCAGTAACTGGTGGATCCGGAGTCAATCCCAGAAACAACGGTATGAAGAAGTAATACATCTTAGATGGGACACCAGTCTATCACAGGGCACCATGTGCACACACATTCACACCTAGGGGCAATTTAGTGTAGTCTATCCTCCTACAGCATATTTTTAGGAGGTGAGAGGAACCCCCAGGACACCCACACAGACACAAGGAGAACATGCGGAACTCCACAGACAAACAGTAACCTGAGCTCAGGGTAGAAACAGAGACCCTAGAGCTGTGAGGCAGTAACACTACATACTGCACCACTGTGCCACCCACCTGTGCATTACATGAGTAATTATTCCAAACAGAACCACCCGCAACAGAGACAACAAATGTCTCTACTGCCTTTTCCAAAACTCTTCAATGGCGAGCATCACTGATGATTGACCACATACAATGTGTGATTGACAGCTTGATTATGCTATTATTACAATGTGATCTATGCTGGTTAGATCATGGAAATGAGCTAATTTTGTTTTTGGAAGGGATGGGAAACATAAAGTATTGTCACTGCAGTACAAATGAGGAATTAGGTTTAATTTATTTATTTTTGTAACCATGGCACAGAAACCATGGAGTCATGCAAATATGTGCTGGAAGGAAGATTAGCCAAATCTCAGAGGTAGAATCTGGCACAAGGATAATTCAATACAACAGGTCATATATCAACAGGTATGACTACTGTCATACCTGTTCATTCATACCAGTACATTCATACCATGACAGGTATGAATACTGTGGTATTGAACATATTGCTTTATCTTTTCCTACCAAGGAAAATATATTTTTTTCTTTTCTTTTCATGGTTGTTGTGCTCTTCCCGGTTAATGATTTATGATTTGTCAGCAAATCATTCTTTTTGGAGGTCCCTGAGTGAATCAGGTGAATCAATTTGAATCAGGTGAATCAATTTGTAAGCTTGAAGCAATTGAATGTATGACCTGTTGACATGAGATGGTGTGACATCATTTTCATCATGTAATATCATGACACATGCTCACATCATTCTTTCTTCTGTCATTTAACATCTTGTGTATTTGCCAATGGTTCTTAGGTTGTTTGTGAACAAAACTGCCAATCCCCAAATCTATTATTTTTTAGTACTCTTTTTGTGAGCCTTTTTTCAAAAAATGATAGCTATATAGGATTAGCTAATTTGTACTCAGAGGCTCCAGCTGAATTATGGGATATCATAGTGTAGTGCAGTGTGGTATGTTTCCATACTATGGATGTAGTAGATCATCCAGGTATCGTTCTACTACTCTTAAATGCCTACTGAGTATTCAGACACCGTACATTCTCCTTTTTGCGTACTAATAGTATGGAAGTATGCGTATTCGAACGCAGCCTCTGTCTCTATCTTACAATATTTGAAAGTGGATATGTACCATAAGAACACAGTACAAACCCTCAGGCAGGTGAGGTAAATGCTTGCGAGTCAAAATACTGAGGTCAGAAAAGATTTACAGATCTCTGTAAGATGAGTGCAATTTAATTTAGGACTAAGATTCATTGGTGTCTGGCATGTTACTGTTTCAGATCATGTCTAGACAAGTATATGTCATGAAGGAGAGTAGGAATGATGGTATGAGAAGACAAATGGAGAAGGAGTGATGGAACGAAAGAGACAGATGCTGATAGAGTTGAGGAGGCTGTCAGTGATTCCTTGATAAAGCTCTGGTGCAGCAAAAAAGAAAAAAAGTCTCACGGAAAGCAGCAGCAATGTAGTATCCAACAAAGAGGTTTTTAAAACAAACTAATGGTTGTTGTGATATATATATA
>JAOTRR010000013.1:1531869-1544599 GCA_028570945.1 Gogo arcuatus | reverse complement strand
TCTCTCTCTCTCTCTCTCTCTCTCTCTCTCTCTCTCTCTCTCTCTCTCTCGGCTCTGTGGCATGGGGCTTTAGTGCGATATGGAGACTCTGGATCCCTCCTGACCTGCCACCAGATCAGTCTCTTTCTTACACCCTTATCTGCCATCTTAAAGCCTGCTTAGAAACGCCTGCACTCTTCCACTTCTCCCCTCTCTTTTCGCTTGCTCTCTTTTCTTTCAGATCAGCTCCTGTATTTTATCCTCTGGGGATTTGCTTCAGAGGGTCCTCGAGGCCTCTCTCAGACTGACGTGAAGGCCACCGTATGCCATCTCCCACAATCCCCCACCTCAGGGCAGAATCGCCGTCATTAGCTGATTGTAATCAGAGGCAAAAGGCGCACAGAGCCCCAGCCCCTGCCTGAGATCAGAAATATATAAATAAAAGCCATTTTTATTGCCCACTTTGTGCCAGACTCTCTATCAAATGGGATAATTTGAATTCATGCAAGCCTACACAGGTTATCATCTTTACTAGAGAAGCGGAGGGAACGAGGACAATAATAGTAATAACAATAATAATTATCAGGGAGGACATGCTTTCTGGAAAGCTTATTTTCAATCGCAACTTTCCTGCTGTTATTGAAAATTTGCAGTAAGGGATCCGTCTGGCAAGATTATTTCTAAAAGCACATATTTTTCTTTGATTACACACACACAAACACAACCATTGTCACAATAATTTAGATAAGTATATACGTATCTATTAAAGCGAGCAAATTATTTCTTTTGTTCTTAAGCTTTTCTTATTGTCACTTAATGCCATATTGTGACCATAAGCTAATAGCATTAGCATAAATATTCAGCAGACTGCATGAGTCATAACTGTAATATGGCAAAACAGCACAATACAGCATAAACTCAAAATGCCTGAAAGCTATAAAGTTATATAAAGTAAACGGCAGATGTTTCGGCAATTCTTTAAAGCTCAGGATTACCTTTGGGACGCAAAATGCACCTGCATTTAAAAATTCTCGCCAAATTTCTTTCTGAAGCTGGTGTTGTGTGAAATAGCTTTTTAGTAAAAAGTGCTTAAAACTTTTGGTGAGTGCCAGAAGGGTGGGAGGTGATGGCTTCAAATGTTACTGGCTAGATATATATGCAATTCGTACTGTACTGTTCAGTCTGTATATACTGCACCGTTCTAGTTTCATACTTGCCAATTCACTTGAATGAATTCACATGAAGGTTAGCCACTTAAACTCTCAAAACCAGTCGGCAGGTCTGGACCACTCTCATTACTACCTACCTTTCCTATTAGTTTCACTGTGGTTTCTGAATAATTCATAGTAATTACTGAACAATATGCGTAAGATGAAATATGTAATAATAAGCTAGCAGTTTGTGCAGTTTTTTGTTCATTTCAATAGAGAGTGTGGTGTATGAAGATTGTGGCACGGGAAAATCTGTCTCTGTATAACTGAGTGTTACTGTTGGTTTAGCCAATCAGGAGCAGGCTTCACAAAAAGGAAGCTTTTTTATGGCGATCCATAGCATAGCATAATCACCAAAATGCCAATTTGGCTACAAAATGTGCAAGTGTCCATATGGAATAAGGGATTCAGGTTACAACTGGTTTCTGCGTATTTGTAAACATCGCATTGGTATTTGCTTTCATACTTAACGTGAACGTGCACACTAAGGGGCAGGAAATGAAAAAAATAAATGAAAGTCTCATTACTTGTGTTTCACTACAGAATGAATGGAAAAGAAGAAGCAGATCAATACGATTCACATTTGGTTCCCAGTAAAAGCTTTTATATTATGAGCATTTACATTACATAATAAAACTGAATATATAATAAACATGGACAGATTTGTAGCCAGATCAACAAATTATATTAGCGATATTACTCCAAAACGTTTGATTAAAACACACAGAAGAAACTTGTCACAAAGTCCATGGGTATGCTATAAAAAGTCTAAGGGTAAGTATAAACTAGACTTTAGGTTTAGGGGTGGGGCTAGGTTTTTTTTTTAGACTTTTCATGAGTATATCTATTTGAATATGTATGAATTTCTCATGAGATCTGCTTTACTGCAAAGGTTGACGGTTTTTTTAATTACTTGCATTGTTAATTTATTATTTGTACACTTATTACCTCAACCAAGGAGGTTATGTTTTCAATGTGGTTTGCTTATCTGTCTGTTTGTTTGTCTGCCTGTAAGCAGGATTGCACAAAACCTACCAACCTGATTTCCATGAAACTTGGTGGAGGGGTATAGCATCGGCCAAGGAAGAACCCATTAAATTTTGGAGCGGATCCAAGTCACAAGGCAGATCCACAAATTTAGTTGCACTCTCGCTAACGTTGCGCGATGCAGCATTTGGCTTTGGCAGAAGTCTGCGCTCAACAATGCCATGCAGCTGAAAATCCAATAGAGGGCAGTAAAGTTCAATAGTAACAAAGCATAACCAATGTAGAAATACAATAACCCCATATTACAATCCACATTCACGGGTACCAGTAATCTTCTGGGATACACATGTAAGTCTAGTTGCTCCAACGTAATACAGAAAGTAGTCGTCATGAAGCACTCGGGGACCCTGGTTTCAAAATATGTCTTAATGTGAAACAAACAGGTTGCGGAATCATTGCCAGTGAGTAAGACTTATCCAGGCATAGTCGACTATTGAAGAGTTGATTATTGTCCTTGGTGGAGGTCTGCGCTCTCTGAGTGCCCTTCTAGTTTAACTTTTTTTCCCTATTGTTATTTAATGTTGGCTTTATAGTGTTCGTGTCAATGTGAATGAATGGCAAATCAAATTCTAATCAAGCCGATTCTGATTCTGATACTCAGGTGAGTTGTGTGAATAATACACTTTACCTTGCAAGTTGTGTGTCACTTCCATTTCTGTAATGAAATCAAACAGGAAAATAAACCAGTGGCCCTGTAGCTGTTGTTGACAGCTGGATGCTGACCAGTCGCTCTCTCTGATGCCAGCGGCCATGTTCCTCTGTCCATGCGTCCACTCGTCTCACACCCACTTGTTTTCCATTCCCATGAGAGCCTGCGTGCCCCTGCATGAGTAGAGTGTTAATGTGTGCATAACAGCAATTACTGGTTGCTGTGTGAAGTGGGGCAACACCAAACCAAACTTTTAAGGACTTTCCAATGGTTCCTGTTGGGTGAACAGCCAACAAATCAACATGTCACTGGAGTGTGATACTGGAGTGCTTTTTCAGTTTTTATTTCTTTTTCTTTTTTTTTTGAGGAATAAGTAGGCACACAACATTATGTGCAAACCTGTTTATAACTAAAAGATACACCATGGGACAGACTGGTGTCCCAATTGAGGTGAATTCTCCTCTTTTTTGGATCTAATGCAACCGTCAACAAATTAAAGCAGTTACTGAAGATGAACAAGTGAATGAATGAACAAATGAATGAATGAATGAATGAAAGAGATAGTGACTGATTAGTAGGATTATAGAAATACATAAATAAAATAAATTAAAATACATTAAATTTTTGGCATCCACATCATCTTCTTTACTCTTAACAAATGCCTTAAAGTGGATTATTTATTACTTTTATGGAGCAAGAACAATAGCACCAAGTATAAATACACAGAATGGTATGAAGCAGAGGCTGGGGCTGATTTCTTTCTAGCCCAGACTGTAGCTTACTGTGGACAGTCATGCCAGGTGATTATACTTTGTGAAACTCCCTATAGATTTTGTGTGCATTGGGGCTAATTTATTTAAGACTACTTTGCTGCGACATCCATAACATATCATATCATTAGACTAAATGAATATTGTGCAATCAAAGAATAAACTACACAAAGGGCTAAACAGTGGAACCGTACATTTTGTGTGTTTTGAATGCTAGCTAACAGCAAGCACAGCTTTTCTGTTTATCATATTTGCTAATAAGCAGATATGGCATGATACACTCTGTTTTTCAATGAGAATGTTCCTGTGTGTATGCGTAAAAATTTATGGCTATAATGAGACCTTGTGTGAATCAAAATTATTTTCATAAAAGTAACGCTAAGTTATGATGATTTTTTTTCCTCCTCTCAAATTCATTATCATAACTAGCAAGCACTGATTGGTCCTCTTTGTGCTTTGTAAAGTTGGACTTGGCTTGCAGTGACTTTGTAAGAAATCAAAGGACGTTCTGTCCAGTGTTTCTAGCTGCCCCATCCAGTGATTGCTTAAATATTGTCTCCTCCAGAGCCAGAGGAGAGGAAAAGAGGGCAGCTCTCTCAGTCGCCAGATGAAAGAGGAATACTAAACACTTTTCCTAGTGTCCGTGTTTCTCTCTCATCCGTTTTCTGTTGTTCCATTTTCTCTCTCATTGCCACCTCTCTCTACAGGTACACACAACAACGCATGCAAAGCATCTTCATTCCACTACAAAGTATGCAGGCTGCATCATCACTTAATGGGGATGCATATGAAAAAAAATCGATGAGGAAAAAAGTTATATCAGTGACCTTAAACACCCTACTTTGAAGGTAAACACATTTTAACGCTGTACACCCTACAGCCTGAAGCACAACCGCTCAAATGATCATGTGCTGTCTGCAGTCATTGCCGCTCGCAGTTAAAGGGGTGACGTGGCAGATAATTGAAATTTATTTGCTATTATGGGAGTACAATAAACACAGTCTTCCTTTTCTTTCATTAATATCTCCGCAGCCTGTAAGGAACAACCCCCACGCTGCTTTTTACAAGCCGAGACAAGGCAGCCGCAGTTGTTATAGCATGGGGAGTTAATGTAGCTTGAACAGGGCTCCTAATTGTCCCTGTCTCTGTCATATTTGTCTACTCTGCTGGGCCTAAATACCAGAGCGATTAATTACCACTGGGCAGGTATGCTGGGACTCTTCACTTGGGTGTGTGTGTGTGTGTGTGTGTGTGTGTGTCTGTGTGTGTGGGTGTGTGTGTGTGTGTGTGCAGTGTGTTGCACATCTTTCGCACAAAAATATGGCAAAATGTTTACAAATAACTTGACACTAATGTGTGTCTAAGCTGAAACAACATTTGAGGATTCAGCGATCAGAACTGACTTTTACATTATCTGCAGATCACTGGTAATTAGGCTGTAACACAGTTTTTCTGTCTTTCTGCTGTACTTCAGCTTATTTGTTTTAAAATAATACAGTGAATATTACGTTGAAATGCAGAACATCAGCTTTAATTCAGTGGTGTTATCTATATATCTTTGCATTTCAGTCAAGTGATTTTTCTGTAGCGGTCGCCATGTTTGGGACCGAATTTCTGAATTCACTATAACTAGAGGTGAAAGATGGCTAAAATTACTCACATTACTCTGGAAAAAAATAAATGGTCCCTCGATGAAATAGCCTATGATCTATATCTATATATATATACTGCATATATTATCTCATATACATGTTTCAGAGGTTTACAGACTCTTCAGATCAGGGTAGGTGACGGATCCCATGGTGTTTAACCAGGAAAAAATAACGTCCCAATACTTGCTGCTGTGATAAACTTCCTAGTTATCCCTAACATCACTAGGTAGCTAACATAGCTGTCTATGTTTAAAGACTGTCTGGTTTAAAGACATCAATAGTTCCTAGGTTTTACTAGGGATGCATCAGTACTATACCATTTTCTTCAATCTGATTATGAATACATTTTTGGTACTCCTTGAAACCAATACTGAAACGAGAAGGGCACTCGGTAGAGTGCATACCTTCGCCAAGCCACATATTATCAACAACAAAATCAAATCACTTGAACCTAGGATAATACTAAAGCTGTACACCAAATTTCATCAAAATCCGTTCACCACTTTTTGAGTTACGTTGGGAACAGACAAAAAAAAAATCTTGGATCCACATGCATATCTGGATTTGCATCAAAATTTAATTAATTGTTCCTTGGCCTATGGCTCACATTTCCTCAAAATTTCATCAAGATCCGTTCACTACTTTTTGAGTTATGCTGGGAACAGGCAAACAAACAAACAAACAAATAACCGGAGGTGAAAACACAACTTCCTCCAACAAAGTTGGCGGAGATAATGACTATCCTACTTAGTATTAATCAATCAGTTACATCACAGAACATTTTATTTACTTTCCCTGGTTTAAATAGTGGCCATGAAAAGCACTTAGCATGCACTAAGGCTACCAGTCTTCTTTATATTGTTAGCTAGTGTATTTGAAAAGGTCTTAAAAGTGTATTAGCTAGTAACAGTAGGAACCTTGGATCGAGTAGTTGGGCTTCTTTCTGTGCAGCTGTAAGTAAACTATGTTTAATTGGCTTCATCGTTGACCATGGCAGATAGCGGCTGATCATCAAGAACAACATACTGGATAAGAGCTGTTAGTTTCGCTCACCTAGCATTGCCAGCATTTGCTGCAGTGTTGGTTGCTGCAGGGTGTTGCTAGCAATGAAAACCTTATACTGATTTTTATGTTTGACATGTTTTATCAGGTTATGTTTTAAGTAGTTCCTCCTGATATTTTTTAACAGAGTACAGTTTGCAGACTGCTTCACTTTAATTGCTAAGATTATTTAGGAAATGTGTCCAGATTGCTGTAATGTTACACAGTATCACATGAAGAGTTGCGAGAAAAAAGCAGAAACTCCCTTTTTCTTTTTTTCTGTAATTATTTTTTTGTTTGATTTCCCTGATAGAACTGGCCATTTTATATAGGAGCAACCTGAATTAATATGTAATAAGTAATTGATTGTCATGATCCAAAAAAATCAAACTTTATTCAAACAAAACTAAAACGAAGTTTTTGATCACCTTTGGTTTACTGCACGTTTAGTATATAATTTCAAAAATGCACTACAGTGGCAATTATTACAACTGATGGTTAATGATTTCAAGAAACATAAGAATGATTTCCCCAATTAAAAAATCATGGGCCAACCAACAAACAAGGTAGTTGTTCAGGATTGTATGTGAGGTACGTAGTGTGTCACGTAGCGTTGCACTGAACTCCAAGTTGGATTCCTTCACAGAAAGTCACTTATCAAAAAAGGAAAGCAGAGTGACAGTGCTTAACTGAAGATTTTGCAACTTTAACTTCCCAAAAAAGTGTCCCTGGACTATTTCTGAAGTGTGTGCAGAATAGATTCCTGTATTGTAATCAGTTTAAATTTGGGATTGACAGGAACATCAATCCCAAATTTAAAGAATATTCCCAAATTACAGGAATATGTGTAGAAAAAGAAAGAACAGTGATTGCTAACAGTCTTTTCTGCATTAATTGAAAAAAGGGACTCTTTTTTTTAGGCTACTCTGTAGAACATAACTGTCAGTAATTCACTATTGGAGTACCAGTAAATTGTCGAACAGGAAAGATGCCATGCACAGATTACATTCATTTCTTGCATGTCTGCAAGAAATGTGGGGGATTTTTCCCACACTGCTATGATGCCCATGTGTTTTTTCGCTTGTGAGCGAGTTGAACTGGTTGAATTAGGTTTCTTTTTACACCCAACCTGTGATACAGCCACCTGTTCATCAATATCATCGAAGTTTTACCTGTTTTAATGCTTTATTTAGTGAAATAAATGCCAATTTAGCAAGCGCACCAAGAAATGTGAACAAATCATGGGCGCAGCAATGATGCATGATGTTACTAGCTTCGGAGTGCTGATTTGCTGAAATGGAGTTATCGGCATCTGTGAAAAAATATGAGATGGCAGGTGTCAGTTTCTGAAACAAAACCATGATTATAGTGGGATTTTACAATGGAGATGTCTGGTTTTGCCAAACATGGCACCACCATCGATTCGTTGATGGTACTGGCTCAATTTGTTCCAGGTTGGCGCTTGTTGGTTTTGCGCTTGAACTCTTCACATGGTATCGGATGTTGGTATTGCAGCAATTTTCATCCCTAGAGTTTATACTTTAGTTGATTTATTGAAATACTGGGCAGATATTTAGAAAGTGATGTTCAATTTATGTTCTTGCATTTGATTTTACAAAATTTTAAGAACCTCCACTTTGTCCTACATGCCCATACCACCATGTTCAGAAAACACAATGAGCTAAGATGATTTGGATCAGACTCGAGCAGCTCCTTACTTTCCTTTTTAATGTCTACCACAATAATGGAATCTCATCCTCTCCTGCTGAGAAGACGTGTCCCAGAATACTGTTTCCTTTTTCACGAAAACTGTAGCTTGGTGTTTCTGTCCCAGTTTTCAACAATCTTCAATTTATTCATATCCAGTAGTGTATGAGTAAACTTGGACTTTTATCCAGTAGGGAAAAACAATCTGTTGTCTGTAGGCTTGTTTGCTATTGCTCACTGGTGTGTTCCTGCTTCATGCCAATGTACCAACCAGATTATTTTGATACACTATTTTCATGCAGACACAAGCGTAACTTGGTGGTATAATTCTGACATATTGTTAATTTGGTTGAGTGGAGGCCAAATTTTTTCCCATTGGCACTCAGTTGCTATTTTTGTGGTCAGAAATCAATCCATCTGTGTTGACGTTGGAAAGAGCAGCACAACGGGGGTGTGACATTCGAGGTGTGCCAACACTGGTGTTTCAGGACTCACTTCAGGACAAAGCTGTGTTTACATTAGCACCAATGAGGACTGCCTTTTGGTCCAGACACAACAATCTTATAAGTCTTATCCCATTTCTTGCAATCCAGTGTAGCAAAATTAGTCGACACGTATTTCTGATTCTGTACAAAGTCCATTGTGTCTGAGCTTTTTAGCTACCTATGATTGCAGTGGGGCAGTAGCACTGCTAGTGAATATGTTATATCGCTAACTACTAGCGAGGTGTTAGCACTGTGGTTTTTAAATACAAGTAACTTGTATGTATTTCAATCATATTTTTTAAAGGACTAGCACTAATAAAGGATATATTTTATTATTTTAATATAGTGGCATAAAAACTGCCTGTAGAATTTACTGTACCATGTTAATCCTACTATGCATCTTATAGTGTAGCTTTAGCTAATATCATCAGAAAAATATTTCAGACAATTAGGTATATTTCATTCTTATTTAATGATACAAATAAACAAATATATACATACAAGTGTATATATAAGATATACACTTGTATGTCTTCCTGTGTAAGTATTTTGAAGTGCAAGTTTAAGCTTCTTGCACAAACTTTTTACAGCATCAGCTATCTTTCTTTACATGTTTTGTGTTATTAATTGGATGTTCGAGCAGTACACAAAACCACACTTTGTGAATAGGTATTCATTTTAACCCCACCTGTTTTTATAGGTAAAGTGCTTTGCATAAGTATTCACCCCCTTGAACTTCTTTTCCACATTTTGTAGTGTTATTAAATCTGGAACTGATTTAATTGGAATAATTTTATGAATCTATAAATTTAAAAAAAAAACTGTAAAGAAAGAAAATGACACAACTGCCTGGAGGAGACCATCCACTAAAAGCTAAAGAAGCAAGCAATCCACCAAGGGTAACCCTGACAGAGGTGGAAAGATCCACAGCTCAGTTCAGAGAAGCTGTTCACAGGCCTGGACACTTCACATAGCTCTGCCTTATGGAAGATAGGCAAGTCATGTAAAATCCTGTTTGTAGAATGCCAAAAGGCATGTTGGAGACTCAGTAAACATGTAGAAAAGGTTTTCTGGTCTAAGGAGTCCAAAATCATACTTTATGGCCTTGGCACAAAGTGCAGTGTTAGGAAAAAAACAAAACACTAACACTGTTCATCACCTTGAGAACACCATCCCGACAGTGAAGCATGAGGGTGGTAGCATCACGTTGGTCAATCAGTTGATTCACACACACACACACACGCACACACTAGGCTGCAGTTTATGATTGATTGATACTTTCCCAGAATTTTGTCCCGATACTTTTACAGAATTTTGTCCAGGACTTGTTTTGATAGCTCCACGGCCTTCAGGTTGCTGCTTGTTTCGGTATGTTCTCAAACAATCTCTGGGGCTTACCAAGAACAGGTGTATTTATGTTGAAATCATGTGACAAGGGTGGACTTCATCCAATTATAAGAATTCTGATGGCAACTTGTTGCACCAGAACTAATCTAGGGGTTTCACACCATCAGGAGGGATTATCTATGCAATCATAACTTTTCCTTTTATTTGTAAATAATTTTCAAACTACATTGATTTTTTTCCTCCCAGTCCAATATTATTGACCATTTTGTGTAGATTTGTGATGCATAAGTGATGTATAATCCCAATTAAATCCATTTTAGACTTTAACAGCAACAAAAGATGCAAATGTTTCATCAAAAATATAGATTTCTTTTATAGATCTTTTGTGTACGAACTAATGATGTGGTGATCATAGACATAGACACCAGCACCGACCCTCATTGAATTACATATGTTTAATTTGTATAAAAATGCATTTCTATATGGTTCACCAACTACTTTTGGATTAAATTCACTTCATAGACATGGTGTGTTACATTGTGTATTAGTGTGTTGCCAAAACAACAAAACCATCAGTGTGTTTCTGCGCTCTGCCTGTTCGGACATGTTTGGATGATTTTACTGTGACTGTTAATGTGGTCTGCGATATCAACCACCCTGAGAGATTTATTTTAATGTTCTTTTGCCAGAGTGTGTCTGCATGGCGTGATATATCCAGCCCACTCATCTGTGTGTATTAGTTTCGATCAGGACTGAGGATTGTGTTTGAGCCGTGACCCCAGCAGTAACAACAGCGTGGGGACAGCAGGTGTGGTGCATTAGGAACACGCAAATGCATAGACACACAATCATAATCACACAGCAATGTGAAGAACACACCAATACACAACACACATTCACACGATATGCACATAGGAACACTCGCACGAACACACTGGGTCAGCCGACTGAACATTCACTGGGGGTGTTTCTGTCAGGTGTGTAATTTAGAGAGTTACATTAGATGCTGTTGCATTAGATTCACTCGGAGCATGAGCTGCTTCACTGTTACAGGCATGAACACACTGCTGTACAACAGGCCAAGAATAACACAATCTCTCTCTCTCTCTCTCTCTCACACACACACACACACACACACACACACATCATTATATAACATATAACAGTAAAGAAATTAATCTAGGTGTGTGTGTGTGTGTGTGTGTGTGTGTGATGAGTCCTAGATAGACACAGAGTCAGAGACAGGCCTATTGCGCTGACTCGTCTCCACTGTTTCCTATTTTCACATTATAATATGCAAAACATGCCTGTCGCACCCCTCTTCTTCTCCTCCTTCTTCATTTCACTCTCTCTCTTTCACTCACTCTGTGCCCCCTCGTCCCCTTCTCGCTGAAATGCAATCTGAGCTGTGCTCTTCGTCTGAATCAAAGAGGAAAATCAGCTTGATTTGGACTCCTGCTGATCCAGTGGATGGATATGTATGCGTGTGTGTGTGTGTGTGTGTGTGTGTTGGGGGGTTGGGAAGGGGCGGCAGGCTATTAGTATTCCGGATTTATGCGAGCGACTGTGCAAGTGTGTGACTGAGAGAGAGAGAGAGAGAGAAAGAGAGAGAGAGAGAGAGAGAGATCAGGCTTCTCTACAGTACCCACATACAGCTTTATATTCCATTGTTTCCCATCGTCTGAAATAGGATCATAGTTTTTTTCATAGTGCCTTGATTAGGTCGAGGGAAAAGAAGAATAGTCTAAGCTGTCTACCTGCTTACTACATAAAACCAGTCTGTAGGACATGAGGGTGGTTGCACATTACAATTGGACTACCAGGGACATTGAGAGGTCTTCATGGGCAAGAAGATGAGAAAATAAGCAAACAGCCAGTGATGTAACGTACAATGTGGCAAGCCTTTTGGCTTTTTGTCTTATTGACTTCAAGAGACAGAAAAATTAACGGCTGGTCAGGATGACTTTAAAGTAGCTATATCACAGTTGATAACAAGGAACTAACTTCTTTCCTGCACATTCCATAACATTAAATGTAATTATAAACAGATAAAAAGCATGACATGTGGTTCTTTAATTAATATTAAAGTGTAATCATTGGTAAATTGCTGTGGTACAAGAGGAATAAAACACTTCAGGATATGCCGTTATTGGAAAATAATCAACTCCGGTGGTAACAGTAACTCCGCTTTGCATTGAACCGCATCATGTTATTTTCTTATAACGGCACACCTAGTCATCTTTTATTCCTTACTTATCATACAGATGTGCTCATGTTAAACAGTAATACATCTTTTCTTAGTCTTTAACAGAACTGAAGCAGATGATTATTTTTTTTTTCAACTATATTTATTTGGATGCTCAGCATGTTTATGTAGTCACATTTGATTGGCGAAATCAGAGCACTCAGAAAACTACCAGAAAATATTGATTTCATATTCACCTTGGTTGACATGAACATTTGTTGATGTTGTTGTTGTTATTGTTTGTTTGTTTTGTTTTTGTCCAGTTGATAGGTGTTAAGTACAGTTAAACCCATATGATGTTTCAACAATGATAGATATTTGTTTGGCATGCTTGCAACTGGTTTTGGCCAGTTTGCTTGCTAATTGATTTGGCTAGTTCCAGTTAAATCCTTGAAACTTATCTTCGCTCAAACATCTGCTCTCTGTGTTCATAAGGTTATCCTGATCAGTGATGTAATGCTTCATCACCCATCGACGTTACCCTGTAACACAGACAACTCAGCTTCTTAAATCACATCTTCCAATCATTTAGCTACAACATGCTCTTGAATGTGGATATATACTCATGTTTGTCTTTCAATAAACTGAGAAACATCT
>JAOTRR010000013.1:1513176-1524218 GCA_028570945.1 Gogo arcuatus | reverse complement strand
AAATACAGTAAATAGCCCTATTCCACAACTGTAGTAATCCATATTGTCAAGAACCTCTCAACTAAGTAAAGAGAAACGACAGTCCATCATTACTTTAAGACATGGTGTATGTGTATATAATTTTTTTTTCTTCTTCACCAAAATTATGTAAAAATGTGTTTATTTACTTTATAACCTTGCCTATGCTGTCTGCTTGCAGAAACCACATTAAGTAAATAGGTAGGCAGTTTCCCAAACGCGGCTGTAAAAGCAGTCAGTTTTAATTGCTAACTTTCTAGCTTTCCTAATGCAGTGAACTTTATGCTTTGATCAAGTCACTGGCTACGTGCCATAGCAAAATGGACTTAAGCCTAATACATTCAGTTTGTAAACGGTATAAATACCAGCTGTCAAATCATCCGCAATGCACATGCACCGTCAAAGTTACAAAATTATAATTTTTGAATGCTAACAGAAAAACAGTGATTAATCAGTGATTATTTCAGCACCAATGTAAGAGCAAGCAGTAATTAAGTGAGTTAAAAGACAACGATGAGGCTCGTGTTTGTCAACGGGACTAAAATTTACCACAAGTGTTGAGACTAGAGAGATGGTCAAAGTGGTTACTCATCATAAATGATCATCTTTATTATTTTAAGATTATATTTATTCCAAATTCAATTAAAAGCAAATGAAATAAATTAATAAACAGCAGTTGTTTTTAGACAACCAGTGTGTTAGAGTCTCACAGTGGGGTTGGAATGGAGTGTTTAAATCTAATGTTATCTATTTTCACATTTGGACGTATGCAGATTTTTCCAAAATGCTATAATTTTAAATGTTTTCTATGTTTAAAAAAATCTATCATTAAATTAAACAAAGTCAGTGTTTGGCATGACAACCCTTTGCCTTAAAAAACGAATCAGTTGTCTTCGGTACACTTCATACAGTTTTATGAGAGTAAGTGTTTCTTAGCATTTTGGACAGCCTGCTATAGTTCTTCTGTAGTTTTCAGAACTATATAATAGTAGAAATGTTAAAATTTCAGCCTTTGTAGAAGGTTTTCGCAGACTGGCACATCTGATGCAGTCGAGCAAATGGCACTTCAGCTATGTTATGAAAATATCTGCATGCAGCTATTCAAAATGTTTCTTCAGTTGTAAGACTAGTGCAGGATCTACAACCCAACTGGATTCCTGCCTTCGCTTCAAGACAGCTGAGTGGGCAAAAAAACGCTGTCAAGTGTGTTTTGCTCCCCTCCCCCACACAACTGATGTCTCCATTTGTGGCAAATGGAGCAACATGATTGTATATTGCTTTGGAGTGAAGACCAGCTTCCAGAGAAATTAATAAACATAATTGCAAACTAATTAGTACAGTGATGGCTTGGCACCTTAGTCTTGTGTGACACACTCAGTATGGCTTTACAGCATGCATTTAAATTTTACACTAATTAGTGATGCATGCTTTATGCATGGCTGGGGCATGCTTTATAACGGTTATTAATAGAGCTGTATAGATTTCATTAGTAGTTAATCTTCAAATAAAAGCCATGCAATATATAGTGTCATGGCTTGTATATTAATTTAAGTGGTATTTTCATTTGCCGTTGCTTTAAAGCGAGCTCAGCATGCATTTTTATATCACCAAAAATGGATAATACACACTTTATCTAATAAGTTGGCAGTTAAAAATGCTTTTGTTGTTGCTTTATTGTTTTTAATAGTAATTGGCTTTTCCGTATATATAGAGACACAACAATCCATACTCTAAAGGTATAAAAGTCAGCCACCTAGATTTGTTTTTATTTAATGAATATATGAATGTTTGTTTTATTTTAAATTAATGTGAATACATTATTCGTTTCTCATAAGACAAAAAAATGTGTGCTTTTAATTACTGACAGCAGTAGAGGATTGTGGTAATTAAGTAAATATCAGGTGTTAGTCATTAAGAGATGACATAAGTGATGACACAGTGAGTTAGCAGGAAACAGGCATTACCATTTCTATTTTTTTTTAAAAAAAGCTTTAACGGGATATTCATATATGTTTCAATTTCATTTGATCAGTAAACAATAGTTATTTTTATTTGTTTCCTCAGATCTTACATGGATATACTTTCACTTCTAATCTAATCTTTCAATCCATTATTCTATTTTTATTAAAAAATTTCCCTTAGTTAAATGTATACTTTCTTGAATACTGTTAATAGTCCGTGCACTTATATGGTCTGTTTTTAATATGTTACATGTCATACATGTCATGTGTGCACACACCATGACAAATTCCTCATATGTCTAACATACCTGGCGAAATAAAGAGATCCTGATTTTGATTCATTAATCTTCATTAACCGATTAATCTTGGTTAGTGTCACATTGGATTCAGAGTGCATCCTGGGAACGCTGGGTGTGAAGCAGGAATGCATTCTGGATGGGACGTCAGTCCATCACAGAGCATCATGTACGCACATTCACACACTCATTCACACCTAGGGGCATTTTGGCGTAGCCAATCCATCTACTGGGATGTTATTGGGAGCTGGGAAGAAACCAGAGAACCTGGAGGAAACCTAAATTCAGATTGGGTCACGCTTTTACTTAAATCAGACAGAATATAATCCACACATAATGGTATTAAAAGAGCAGACATGATGATTCTCAAAAGTCAAATTCATTCCATTGTAGAACAACTGAAGACAAGTATGAAATTTGTTCATATATATTCAGAATGTCTCACAAAGCTAAAGGTTTTCAATTGAAAGTAATTTATTGCTGAATAATAATAATGAATATAGCCCAAATAAAAAATTGCATTAATATTTAAATAGGAAAATTAAACACTTTTGCTAGTGCCTTCAGACTGTATGGCCAGTCAGCTCAGTCTGGATGTTATGCTTTCCTTTTGATGCAGCAAAGCCACATGGGATTGCGAAGCAGAGCATCTTTGGCTATATCTCAGTGTGGCAGTGTATTAGGAGAGTGTGTTGAGCCTCATTAAAGCCAGGCTGGCTGCACAGAGCCATGTCTCGTTTTGGAGGGATTAATACTGCGCAACACTGTTCAGCTTCCGCTTGCGCCATCTTAATGAGTTCAGCATGGACCTCACAGCGACTCCTTAATTTCACCTAATTGAGCGGTCGTTAGCAGCCATGCACCCCAGCACAGGGGCATGCATCAGCATGTGTGTCTGTACGTGTGTGCGTGTGTGTGTGTGTTTGACGACTTATCATAGACCATGCAGGGCACTCGTGGCATGACGAGATCATTAATTCTGGCTCTTCATGTGGATTATTTCTATGTTTTGCTAATGAGCGCCTGCTAGGAAGGCTAGTAAACAGAGAGGCCTGCACTATAGGCTCTGGTCCTTTTGATGTCAAATGTAGACGAGATGGAGATTTTCTGAACCAATGGGGTGCTATGTGGTCCAGGTACCTTGGGTAACATCACATAGCCTCCAATATTGTTGATATTAGCTAGTAGCTGGACCTGCTTTCTCTGCCTGCACATTCAATGTTCATGTTAAGACCTTTCAAACTCAATACTTTCACCAGTGGCTGGCTTTTCATCACTTTTCTAAACTCCAGAAGGAATTCCTCCGACCATTACTTTATTGTCCTTTAAAGATAGCCAAACTTTAAATAAAATACTTGCACTGAGGCATAGTGGATTCCATTGTGACCAGAGCTTTTGGAGCCACAGGTTGCGCATTACTATTCAATCCCACTCAGATCATTTAGAGTCATATCAACTTATGCCAACTCAGAGAGACTGATCCACACTTGTTTTCAGGTGCTACTTGGTCTGAAGTTGAACAACCTTCCAGATGCTACTGTAAACATTGCATCTTCCATCCAGCACTGATCTACCCTATATGGCCAAAAGTATGTGAACAACTGACCATCACACCATCTGGACATCCCATTCCAAAACCATGTGCATTAATATGGAGTTAACTCATAACCAACATTCCAAATCATCCCAAAGGTGTGCAGTGAGATTGAGGTCAGGGTTCTGAGCAGGACACTGGAGATCCTTCACATCAGACTCATCAAATCATGTCTTTATGGAGCCTTGCTTTGTGCACAGTCACACAGTTATGCTGGAACAGGAAAGGGAACTCCCTAAACTGTTGCCAGAAAGTTGGAAGCATGCAATTATCTAAAATGTCTTTGTATATTGTGGCATTAACATTACCATTTAGTGGAACTTAGAACCATTATCCTTCCTCCACCAAACTTTACTGTTGGTGCTATCCTTTCCAGTAGGTAAGGTTCTCCTGGCATTTGCCAAACCCTTATTTGTCCATCAGACTGCCAGAAATTGAAGCATGATTTATCACTCCAGAGAACACTACTCCAGAGTCCAGTGATGGTGTTCTTTACACCACTCCAGCCAAGGCATGGCATCGCGTATAGTAATCTTAGGCTTGTGTGCTGCTGCGCAGCCATGGAAACCCATTTCAGAAACCTCCTGACACACAGTTCTTGTGCTGATGTTGCTTTCAGAGGCAGTTTGGAACTTTGTGGTGAGTGATGTAACAGTGGATAGATGATATTTCCACGCTACACACTCCAGCACTCTGTGACCTTGCTCTGACACTTCCAAGACACTTCCATTTCACAGTAATAGGACTTACAGTTGACTATGGGAAGATCTAGCAGAAACTGATTTGTGGCAAAGGTGGCATCCTATGACAGTGTTTGTGGAAACTGTACAGCTGTGTGCTTGATTTTATGCACCTGTTACCAATGGTTGTGGCTGAAACACACCTGAACTCAATAATTAGGAGTTTGTCCACAAACATTTAGCCATATAATGTATAAGGAGGTTCCAAGAGGTTCCAAGATACCTTTATTGCCACTGTACAAGCCCAACGAGATGTCGTTACACTCCATACCACACTATGCGCTCTCAGTTACAGAATCAGCTACTACAGCTGAGCCTGTAGTTTGTCCACATTGAGTGCTTTTTTAGAATTGGTACAAATTGGTACACTACTTGAATAGTGTAATATGATACACACATTTATTGCATTGATTTGTTTACTTTAATTGTTAACAGTATAGCCTTAAAAAAGCATTGCATGTTGTCATCTGTGTTTGGGTGTTTGAGGACAGTGGGATGCATTCTTTGCTGCACTAATAAATCAGCCTAAACATAGCAATGTCCTGAAACAGCTTTAGCTTTAACTATGAAAAGCTAAAAAAGTCGCCTACTTTTGAATTGTTGGTCAACTAGAAAAACTGAGTAGTTCTGCAACCCCTAGTCTCAGCTATCCTTTTTTTACAGAACCAATGATTATCCAACATATTTGCAGATGGAGATTACTATGTTCTTTGTTTGTGATTACTTGTAGTCGGCTGGTCTTTCATTCAGTCCGCATCTCAATTGTCTCTCACGCTGAGTTCTTGTGTGGCTTTGTGGAGAAGTCTCTTGACTGCGCAATGACAGAAAATTGAAGATTTGTGGTTTTCTCGACTGTTGTGTTTCCAGCAAAACATGGTTTTAAAGAAGGCAAGAAGGACTGGCGACTTTCCTGTTACAGCACAAACAGAAGGTTCGTGGTGATGAGACGCTATTATGCAAATGGAAGTGGTGAGCGCAGGCTGTCTGGGAGCGTCCATGCCTGCATGATAACAATCATTCCCCTGATTGCAGGGACAGAGTGGCTGTTGGACTCACATTAACTAGTGGAGAGATGGGGAAACACATCATAACCTCAGCAGGTATCTGATCGCGTTATGTAAGAAAGAACACCCTGAAGTTTCCATCTCAAGGTTAGAATGTGTGTATGACACTGTCTGTGAAACAAATCTGGGGGAGGGGGTGTCTGCTACTGCCCACACATCCACACACACTCACACAGTGCAGTCTGTTCAGCTCTTCTTTCATATTTCCATTTGAGTATTTGTTTTGGCAAGACATGATCCACTTTTGCTCTACTGGGTAGTCACTTAATTGTCTCCAGTTGGACAGCAGCCACCCATTAAGAATCCATTAGAGTAATTTCAACCTAGCTGGTACTTAAATTCAGTAATTCTGTTCCTTATTAACTTACAAAGAGGTCACAATGTACATTTCTTTCTCTTCTCTTGCTCTCTTTCTAACTTACACCCCTCGTTGGTGGTGGATGCTGTGGTCCATCAGTCTCATCTGTCCAGTTTGAAGGTAAATGATCACCTTGGCGCGTGCTGTAACTACCATGTCAAATCTCTTTGTCGTTACGGAGATTGCTCGTACCTCCCATTGATAATTTCGTCACCCCTAGACAATTTTCACATTTCATGTATGCCTCTCTCTTTTTCTTTCCATAATGGCCTGGTCCCATGTAATACATTTTTTTAATGCTGGAATGAATTTATAAGATGTCTTTTGTTAAAAAATTCCCATCTTTCCTCACTTGCAATGTGCCATTATTTTCCCCCCACTTTCAGCTATGCACAATTACATCTGGATTAGATACAATTTACAGCATTTCACAGCCAATAAAAGGGATGAGATAAAAGAGGTGATCTGGATAAAATGAGTTGGGCCCAGCCTTGTTTATTAAAAATAGTCTATGATTGCAATATGCCCTTTTGGGGCATTTTTAAATTTATTTACCCATCCACAACAGTGTAAGTGCCTTGCAGGAAAGGAAGCCTCACTATTTATACTTTTCAATATCGCTAGCAGAGCTATTGATTGAATTTCAAAAGGATGCACTTTCATGTCTATCCAGTCTCACAGAGTCCCATCACTTGGGTTTAACAGCATGTGATTTATTAGTGAAGTGACAGTATCTGTTTGGATGATTTCGCTGACCATGCCTTTGCGAGATGGCGCTTTCTCCAGAGACCCCTGCTAATGAGGAAGCCAGTGATCAGAGAGAGAGAGAGAGAGAGAGAGAGAGAGAGAGAGAGAGAGAGCCATCAGAAAAGATCTGTGGGGAAAGTTGATGACATCAACATATGGCTTGAACATGAATTAGCTGAAGCCATAAACGGCTTGGGGTGCTTTCAGCGATGACACTCAAGCTCCCTATGGGGGAATGAGGATGAGATTGGCAACAGTCGCCTCCTCTCTTACACCCCTCCTCCTTCATCCCCTCCTGCTCAACCCCCTATCGTCCCAATCAGACCCTCTCTCGCGGAGATGAGGGCTATAAATAGTAGCTCCCACAGCTCCAAGGACATGCAGATTTGCTGAGAATCACATGACCCTGGTGAGGAGAGTAAAGGAGAGGCAGACTAAGGAAGGGCTCAGTAGCTTCCCTCCTCTCCGGTGGGGTGTAATTGGCTTTTTTGCATAGGTTGCCATGCTCAAGGACTAATCTGGGCCAGGGCAGAGTGTTTCTACATCTCTCTTTCCTACCCTTTGCTAGACTTGGTTCTGTCTCTTGATTTTACCAATCTGCCCCCCCCCCTCCTTAAAATGCCATTGTTCTTTCAAGTTTTTCCTTTAATATGACAAAATGATCCTGTGGGACATGACAAAGAGGACATCGAGCCTCTGGCATTGGCAATAGAGCTGCAATACCTTTTCCTAATTTGTGGTGGAAGACAGAACTGCTCAGGAAAAAGGAGAGAGAGAGAGAGAGAGAGAGAGAGAGAATACACTACCACCATACCTATCCCCATCTAACATAAACTCACCTCCACATACAAAACAGCCCCATGTTTTCAGTTGCAGAAGCAGTGAGGAGATACAGAATTGCTGTAACTGCAATATGTTTGACAATCAGCGGTTTTATGTGGTGCCATCCACATACAAGGCAACAGGGTAATGACTCGTTTTATGGTTGTGGCAAACTCACATATGCATGAATATGTGCCGAATAACTCACACACGTAAACAGCGGCTGCATCACAATTGTACGTTCACATAGTCACATGTTATTTGTTTCATACTGGTTCTAACTGGTTCTCCTAAGAGCATCTGCTAAAAGCAACCTAACTACAACAAATTGATTAAATGTTTTTAAGATATTGCACAACATTGTTGTGCATTAGTTGATAGAAATAATTTCTTGGTGGCAGATGTTGTCTATAAAAGATAATTTTGTCTTTTTCAGTGAGGCTAAGGAAAGTCTGAATTATAGCATTCGGACAATACGGGCACACTTTCTCTCTGGCTTTCTTTCTCTTTCATCATCCCTTCTGCTTTCTCCCTCTGACAGGCAACACACACTGTAGCATGTACACATAAAACTGGAATAATTTCACACTTTTGTTCTCGAATAGACAGCGATAAAACCCTCTCATTCCTCCAAAGCCGGTCAGTATCAAGCAACCACACAAAAGTTGTATTTTGTGTGTGTGTGTGTGTGTGCGCGATGATCTCCCTTTCCAACAAGGGACGGATAGAGAGCAAGCCAGACACAAAGCCCCAGCGTGAATGAGGGGTCATCCTCAGCACAGCCTCCTCCTGATCCCCAGCCCTGCTTTTAATGAATGTCATTTTCTTGCATTAGCCAGCCCGATTGTTGGATAATGGTCTCCGCGACAATAACATTTAACCAATTCCCCCCGTCTTTTTGGTCATGGACATTCGACGTGCTTTGTTGGCTAGTGTTGGTGGTAATTTATTGTGTGATGTTAGTTGGTGGCATAAACAGTGTCACGTTCTTTATCTCATCAGATTAGATAACATCAAACAATCTGATCATTTTGAAGGAGGACTAATAGTAAGTGTTTAAATCTAGATGTTATAACTTTAAATTTGACAACTGATTGCTGATCTGCTGCTATAGAAAATTAATCGACACCTTCTGACTAATCATATTTGAGAATGAATCTCATATCACAATAAATCACAACTGAACAACTGAAAATTGGTGATTTGACTCAGTTTGCTTTCAAGTTGCAAAACACTGAAATCTCATTGTGTAAGTGCAATAATCATTAGAAAAACAGTTCTGCTATTTCTGATAATAACTGATTTGCTAATCAATCTGAAAGTGGTAATAAACTACAACACTCTACAACAAAACCCTGTCAGTCCCACTCTTCACCTCACTCCTCTGAAATAAGACATCAGAAATGCGTACATTTAAAAAAAAAAAAAAGGAGCATGAAAGGAAACATTAGACAAGAGGTGTAGGACTAATTAGAGGAACCTAATACAGTACTCACACATCATGAGTGAATCTTTTGAATAGTACACTGACCTTTTGCGTAATCCATGCCACTCATAACTCAGTTCTGTTTCAGAAACTCTACCAATTCAACAGTGTGCTTCATATTTATCAAAGAAACTAAATTCACAGGCAACAAATTTCATTCCCAGCTTCAATACTATACTGTTAACAATGAAAATAAATAAATCAGTGCAATATATGTGCAAAATAATAAATCTGCATATCATATTCCACTATCGAGTTGTAATTATGTACCAATTCTTATTCTTATATCTCAATGACACATCTTCCTTAGATGGAGGACATTCTGTGTACAGCAGGGTTTGGGATGGTTTTTCCAGGTTGATAATGACCCAAGAGTTAAACCAAAATGTTCACCCCTGGCATCATTAGCACCCAAAAATGAGTTTGGATCAGCCTTTGCCAGCTGTGCTAAACTGTCTGAGTGGGATTAGATAATAATGTGCAACCCACGGCATTGAATGAACTGCTGCACAGCATTGGTCATGACTGAATTCACTATGCCACACTGCAAGGATTTTATTTTAAATAAGTACAGGAGGAATTGCTGCAAGAGTGGGCGGACGTGTCCAGTACAACTCCAGAGACTTGTGAAAAATAAACACCAAGCTCATGGTGACCCAACACATTATAAATACCTTAAGACACAAGATCTTGGTTTTTCGATGAAACTGTCACCTTCTTGTATGTTACAGTTTTCTCATTTGGATGCAGAACTGAATTAATACACCATATAAATAATAGCTTATGCTAAAATCCCAGTCATATGCAATTATTTCACATTTGTTGGCAATAACATCATCAGGCTATGTTAAATTGAGGCTAAATTGAGATGTATCACAGAGAAAAATATGAGCATTTTCTGAAAAGACAAAGTAAACATGAAGCAAATACTTTGAAAGGAATCACAGTATCAGTATCTTTTGTTTAACACTTTACCTTGTAAGAATTTCTGTTTCTACATAGTTCTGCCTTTGTTCAGGAAATATTTCAAATACTACAAATGTATTGTAGACTAAGGAACATGAAACATGGTGAAAGTACCTGGTCAAAGAGGGGGCAATGTAACCATTTATTCTGCTATCGGTTTGTAAAGCTTTGTCCATTGCGATGTCACCATTGGCCCATACAATACAGCATTCTCTTCTAAAATTCCTAAATGCAATGTATGACATTTTCGTCCTGCTCCCACAGAGACAGAATAGGGGCCCAGACAACACTGCCAGTATTGTTAAATGGGATAATATCAGCTTCCACTGCACAGATGACAACCAAGAAGGGTTCACCACACTTCCATATGAAACTCTACATTCCCCATTATAGTATTACCAACACCTAAACATCTGATGTAAACCTAATATTAGTGTAATATCACTAATCATTAAAAATCATCACCAAAATAATCATATTACCCATATGGAAAGACAGAACTAAAGCACCCAAGCATCGACTTAAGCTCCTAAAACAAACACTCAAACTGAGAAAAACTCAAAGTAAATCTGTGAATGATATATAACCCCCCCCCCCCTTTTTTTTACAATATCTTGAGGCACAAGTTGATGCATATTTTCTTCCAATTTTGAACCTGTTTTTTGTCAATGTACATCTTTCTATTTTGATTGTAAGTACATTTCTACCTGTATCATTTGCTTTTCTTTGTTGTATTGCATTAAAAAAAAGATTATGATGGAAGGCACATGTTTGGAATCTACATGAACGACTTAGTTTTCTTGAGGCAATTCATTGATCTTGTGGTGATATCAGTCAAGAGTCATGTTACAGATGGATAAATGATTCTAAGCCCTATACAGTTTTTTGTATTAAAAAAAGTGTGTACATTATTCTGACAAATGTATGTAAAACCCGCTGATAGATAGATAGATAGATAGATAGATAGATAGATAGATAGATAGATAGATA
>JAOTRR010000013.1:1475811-1487537 GCA_028570945.1 Gogo arcuatus | reverse complement strand
TTTGTCTTTTCAGTTCACTGATTATTTGTCTGTACACAGTCTCAGCAGAAATATGACGTTGTTGAATGACTATCACCCACCCCTATGGACAAATTGTTACTCTGCATTACTCTGCAAGTAATTGTTATAATGTAACAAAAGTGTTGCATGAAATCTTAGTTACAATATGTGGCATATCACAGTACAGAAGGGAACATAAACTCATATTGAAGAGCTGGTCATGCTAATATGTGGTTTAATAAACCCCTGTTCTTAAATGGAAAGGATCAGGTATTGCAATCAAGCTAAAAAAAAATCTTTACTGAACGGCAAGAGCAACTTTAAAGGGGCTAGCTCATCCTTTCCAGAGTCCAATTCATTGTTTTTGTTTACATACGGGTCACTGCATTTTGAAAGCACATGACCACTACTCTACTCCCTTCATGCTCACACACCTGGCTGAACCTCCACAGATTCACTGTTAGTGATCTCTTTGAAACTGATCTTGAACTTTCTCTTCATCTACATGTCGTACATTGAAGTTTTGAGCACAATATGCCTGATCTTTTCTTTCCTTCATGATCGCCCACTAGATAGCTGAGGCCATTTCTGGTCCATTACAACAGAATAACCATACGGAAACAAAACGGATCTGTCGAAAGAATTTAAAATATTACTACTTTGAAAAAATATCTTCAATTTCATGCTACAAATCATGACCTATGGCCTAGGATTTCGCAGCATTGTTGTGGATTGTTTTTCAAATGTAACATAGTGGAATATCGATGGCATTGAAAATGGTGACTTGCTACTTAGGACAGATGCTTCTGGGAAGGGTGAACCGGCCCTTTAACCTTTCTCTTGCCATTCGATAAAGATTTGCGATACCTGATCCTTTCCATTTAATATGCATATATTGATTTTTTTAAAAATACCTTGGTTCCAGTAATTAGGCCATTTAAATCTAGACAAGCTCTTCAGATTAGGCCTCCAGTCTTTCATCTTGGTTCACTTTCATGTATTGCACAGGAAACCTGGAAAAGGATAAAGATGTTCCAACAACTCTCTACTTCACTGGTGAATCACATAGAACATGTTCATGAAACAGGTTCAATTTGAAAGCAAAGAGGATGTGTTGTCCTTATGGTTTCTATGAGTATTGGCCAATGTGTGCTTGTCAGTATGACATTTCAGGGAGAGACCATGTTGTGGCCTCCACTTTTATCAGTCACAAAGCTCCTCTTTTGCCAAAGCTTAGCACAGGTCATTTCCGACTGCCACTAATCCTGCTGCACGCAGTAAAATTGTAGAGCTCACAATGTTCTTTAAGGGACCTGGGGGATGGAAGGAGGGGGGGTCGATGTTCTTCTGTACCTCCACAGGAGCTGCAGAAAGCAGGATGCAAGAATTAATGAAATCGCTTGCCCCCCTTTTTTCCTCTCTCTCTCTCTCTCTCTCTCCCTCTCTCTCCATGCCCTGGCGGCTGCTCGCTGCTGGCTGCACTGCTGAGGCTGAGGCGCTGGGAGAATTCTAAATGCTTCGAATGAATTGTTTGTGTTCGGAGACTAGAAATTCAGGGGGAAGCAGAGCGGAGGCGATGGGTGGTGGTGGGGGGGTGGGATTGTTGAGTGAAATGGTGGTGGTGATGGTGGGGCGAGCAAAAGGCTAAGAGACTGAAGAAAATTGAAAGACTGCCAGAGATGCAGGGATGCAAAATAGCAACACAACCTGGGAGAGTGCCTGTACCTTTCATCTGTTGGAGGGGGATGGGGAATGTGTGTGTGTGTGTGTGTGTGCGTGTGTGTGTGTGTGTGTGCCAATGCAGACAAAAAAGATAGAGGGTTGGGATGGTGGGAAGCCTGAAGAGATGTAAGAAGAGGTGTGGTTATTAATTTCTAGCCCGCACCAGCAACCAACTGCGTTAATGAAAATGGCCACAAGCGAAGACAAATGGCTCGTAAAGAGCCACCATTTAGATGCAGTCGGGGTCCCAACCTTGATAGTGACTAATATCATCCCTGCTTTTTTTTTAAAAAAAAAAAGCTCACTTGTACCAGTGGATGCTTTCTTCTATCTCCATTTTCTCCTTCCTCTTCTTCTTTCTCAGCCGTGACGTCCCAATGAATTGTGCCGAGGTCGGAGTTCAAGGCTTGCAGAGAATTATCTTGATTTATGCTTGTGTTGGACTGGTATTGTAGCAAGCGTTCCGATGGCCGCTGGGCTTCTCCTGAGCCTTTATGGTTCCCCTGCGACATGGCTGGAGAAATGGGCTTACGCCGCTTGCACCATTTTTCTTGCCTCGCTCAGCCGAAGGTGTATGATATATCTCTAAAGTGCCTAATAAGTTTCTGAAAAACGTGTTTTTAAAACAAATTGGTTCAGATGTTTTATGAGGCCCACACGCCGAAGCAGCCGAGTGAGAGTGAAGCCGAGAGAAATAGATAAATAGAGAGAGAGAGAGAATGGGAGAGGGGGAGAGTGAGATGGGGAGAGTGAAGCTGGAGCAAGGGATTTTCTTCTTAGGGGATTGGAGTTTGACAGCAAAGCACACTACTAGCACATTGTAAACCTACACAATGGCAGCAACTTTTAAGGTTGGATATTTTTCACCTTTATTGAGCTCTGTTGAGCTGTATTGATTGATGGGCAGGATCCATGTGTTCCTGGAACAAATACAGAAACATACATCTGTTTGAACTGTATACCCATCCCAAAAGATCAACCTGACTGTCTAATGGTATACAGCAATAGATTATCATTTGGCCATGGAGTGACACGTTTTCACGTTTCAATATGAAGGAACAGTTTCCATTTCAAAGAAAAACAATTCAATGTCTATTTGTGTGTCTATTATTTTTAAAAGTGTGTTTATGTTACACTGGATATCACAGTATGCCTCATGAAGGTAAGATGTTCTTACGCTGTGTTCACACTAGCAAGCGATAAGATGCTTGAGTTGCTGGGGTTGTAGCGACATGGGGTTGTAGAAAATGTATGGGCTATATCAAACTAATTAAACACAAATTTTATGAAATTATTAATCAGTATGAAAACTGGTTGTTTGATTTACATGTAACAATGTAGCGTACTAGCTTTATTGGAAAATTAACAAAGCAAGCTAACTGTACTAGCTAACTCACCAGAGGCACTAACAAACAGCGCTACTTCCTTACAAGCTTTGTATTATAATTATACATATTTAATGAGAGGTCGATTATGACAGGTTAAGGTGAAACCATGGTTCGAAGTTATTTCTTCCAATTTGCACAGAACTGAGAAAATTCCAATTCAAATATTGCTTGCAAATTTGTTGTTTATTTATCGTGTTCTGAATATTGACCAGAAATACTGATCAAACAAGTGTGGCTTCAACTTCATTTCCAACATTTCTCTAAAATGGTAGGCGAGAACATTTTTCATTAGTTCAGCTTACCCACTGTACGGCTTCATGCTCTGTTGACTTGCTTAATCATCCCTCTCACAAAATACATTATCTGTAACAAAGGCCAACGTTAGCATCTGTAATTTAGAGATCAGGAGTGTCTCATACATGCACTGTGGTCCTATGCTTCTGTACAAAGTCATGACGATATGAATGAGAGTGGGTAAACCATGAGTCAGATACCTATGGCATCAGACATCATTGGGGCATCACCTAACCTGAGACTGTATGTTATTGATTTGTCTGTATGAATTGGTTCTATACACCATATATACACTGTCTGCATGTACACGTTGCTTTTGTCTGTGGCAGATTATCTGCAATAAAACAAGATGTTGGTGGCCATGGAATGTTTTTAAAGGGAGACTATGGGATTTTTTAACCTGGGCTCTATTTTCCCATCTTTTGGGGTCAAAATTTTTACTAGGGACAAAAACTGTTGAAATCGGTCCAGTATTGAGTTAGAACGTTATAACCGCAAAATAGCTATATAATGTAATTCTATGGTGTAAACATATCCGCCAAAGTAAACCGCCTGTTTTCACCACTGACAGGCTCATAATGTTATTATATGTGTCTGGCATCATGAAAAGGATCCCTACAGAGATACACCTGTGTCTGTTTACCTCAATAACTGCAAAGAAACTGTCACGCAGAATTTGTGAAGAAGTCTGTTTCCAAAATAATGTTTAACTGATTACGACAATATCAGTGTCTGACAATTTGAGTGTCACATGGAAAGGATCCCTTTTTAACATCAGAAAACATCCTGTCAGTGGTGAAAACAAGTGATTGACGTGGATATTTGCTTCATAGAATTACATTGTATAGCCGTTTTGCGTTTGCCAGTTATAGTGTTCTAGCTCAATACTGGACCAATTTTGATCATTATTGTCCTTAGTAAAAAATTTGGACCCACAAAGATGATAAAATAGGCCCCAGGTTAAAAAAAATCTAGAAGTTTCCCCTTAAGCTAGCCATTGACAGCCATTGTCAGAGTCACTGTCCACTGCTACATTCTTGATAATGTTCATAGAGCAAGCATTGGGGCAGTGTGAGTCTTACCCCAATGGGCTTTATTAGTGTTTGTTGCAGTTCCCATCATTGACCATTAGGTGCAATAATAACTCTACTGAGATAAATGGAGCACAGAATGTGCGGTGCAACATCAAGAAAGGTGAGAAAATCAATGGATCGTTGCCGTGTGTCTATTAAATGGCAACATTTTTAAAACTCATTTGTTGAATGGCTGATTATATAGCGATTGTCCTGTCTAAACTGCCTAATTATATCCCTTAGATTTTTTTTAAAGGTAAAATATGTCCACATTTCCAGGTGAAAGGTACATATTAAAGGTACAAAAGATAATGGTACCATGCCCTGACTGGAATGCTTAAGTATTTTTAAAAGAAGACTGTTCAAATTTGCAAATTCGTAACAATACATACATCAATTCATTCAAAAAAAAAAGAAAAGAAATGAAGGTTATGGTTAAGGTTAAAGGCAGGATTAGTGTTTGTATTTTTCCAAAGACATAATTACTATAAAACTGAATAAAATCCAACCATTGTTTGAATTCTTACAAATTTCTCCCAAACTGTGAATAAAACAAACAAGGAGAATGAAAAATGAATGAAAAAATAAAAAATCACAGTGTTAATGTAGTATAAACACTGTAGGTTCCACAATGCCAGTGATGCATAATTCTGCCACACAGAGAATGATAAAGTAAATGCAGAGGATTCTGTATCTTTTTTGGAAGAGGAAAGTGATTCACAATGATGTCAGGTGTAAAAGAAGAAATTTATCAGTTAGAAAGGGGCATCCTGCAGGCATGGCAGATTAACTAATGCTGCCTGCGAGTGTTCTCCAAGGGGTCGCGGATTCATCATTCATCCGGACTTGTATGGCTGGTATCTGAAAGAGTCTATGTAATTTTAAATTTGGATTTAGAGCAACCCAGACACATTTAATCGCACCTACAACACACCCATCCCCCTCCAAAAAAGAAATTCTGAAAATCTTTAAAAAAAAAAAATAAGGTGCTGGAAAATACACATTCATTTTAATGGTTCAGCTGTGCATAGGGAAATATGGAGATGGCTATCACCTCAGCCACTGTGTGTAAAACTTTCCCTGGTAGGGGTGATAAGAATGACAAAAGATAACTGTGAGCTCCTATTATCCAGCAACATGAAGATAGCCATATTGCAGCTCACCTTGTGCCCTGATAATTGACCACTTTAAAAAAGAAAAAAAAAACAGTAATTACCGCATTAAGGAATCAGGGCTAGTGAAGAGAAAAAGACGGATACCATCACGGTCTAAGGTAAGTGGGCATTTAGAGTCAATTATTTAAGCATGTATAAAGCATGTTAAGAAATACTGGATTCCCAAATCTGAATATTGTCATCTTGTATCCTAGTTGGTTTGGCAGTATAAAATAAGACACTCACTGCAAGGTCCAGCAGGCGTCATCATTATGACAATTCCTTCATCAGTCTTACTGGAACTGGAAATACTAAACTGATTACATGGATGATGATCTTATTGATTTGGTCTGTAGAATACCCAGCATACCCTACAGAAAAGAATGTTTTTTAATCGGTTATCAAAATCGATATAACAGTACTATTGAATTCTCCAATCTGTTTGGTCAGAAGGTGTTAATTAATTTTCTGTAACAGCAGCTCTGGCAGTAGTTTCGTCTGCAATGATTATATTAATGCACTCATTCTATGTTATTGTTTGTATAATAATGACTTGTATGGTGGACACAACACATAAATGTAACAATAAATGGATAAAATTTCACTGTCATTCATTCATTAATAAAAAATATATACATTTGTCAAACTGCTGTGGTATAAGAGGAATAAAACATGTTGGAACATGCAGTTATTGGGAAATAATCACCTTCACTGTCCCCTCCATCCCATGCCAGGACCTGGTCTTCCCAGGCAGTCTCCTATCCCGGTACTAGCCAGGCACTTGGCACATTGGGCGGTGCCGATCTCCATTTCTCTAGCCCTCAGCCATTACATAACTAGGGTTATAGTGGGAGGCTGGTCCTCTGATAACCGCAAGAGTTTAACTCCCTACTTGCATCTGTATTGCAGCATGCCTCACCAGAGGGCAGTAGGTACCATTTTTATGACAGCCTTTGGTATGATCCAACCGCAAGTAGAACTCACAATCTCCTGATCAAGAGACAGGCATGCTAACCACTAGGCCAGTTCACGGTCAACTTTACTGTAGTAAGAGTAATTCTATTTTGCAGCAGGCCACATCACACAACCCTATTGTTGATTATTTTCCTATAACATCATGTCATGTTTTGTTTTATTGCTTACTTTATACAGTTGTGGCAAATCTTTTGGACCTCAGTCTTCAAACCAGACTATGAACCAGAATATGATGAAAAGCTTTACTGTGATATGGGGAGATCAAGCAATATAGATATAGTCATGTTGTCCTGGTTGCTGTTTTATATCTAAGCTCATTTGAACCAAGCTGTCTTGGTTTAATATGGTCCAGAACAAGAAAAAGTTTCTCATTCTCAGCCAAATAATGTATAGAAAGAGATACAGTGAGGAACACAGCAAAATATATTGATTGTTAACTGTAAAAAAGCATCTTCTCTGCATGTTACCTGTGCTTGTTTGTTATCCATAAAATAGTGCCTGTTAAACAGCCCTTGTAGGCACATCTCTCTCTCTCTCTCTCTCTCTATCATTCCCCATTGCAATTCTCTCAGCATGACATATATGTCTCTGTTTATGTCACACATAAAACGAGTGCATGTGTTGGATTTATCATTGAACGAAACCTATATCTTCTTTTTATGAACCCTATAGGCATGCGCTGTCAGGGATTTCCATGCGCAGATGTGTGTTCTGGCTGGCGTGGTGACAGCATGACATGAAAATGGATTTGTCTGTGGTGTAAAGGCATGGGGGTTGTGGGAGAGTGTATGGGTGTCCTTAACAAGACAACTACTCAGCATGCCCTACCTGGTCTTGCTAGCCCCTCCCTCTACACCCAGCACAGCCAACAAGATGGCTGAGGGGTCACATTTTGTATTCTTTTCTCAAAAGTGTTCTGACAGGTTCCGTTTGCCTCTATCTTTGAGCTTTGAGAGCGGCTGATGTTTGGGATGAAAGAAGAAAAACAAAAAAGAGAGAGAGAGAGAGAGAGAGAGAGAGAGATTGTGGCTTTAGAGCTTATGAAGTGTGGTGTGTGTCTGCTGGCACAATAAGAGCCAGGGTGAATGGCGCTGACTCAGCACCTCTGTATAGATTTTCATTTCATCTTTTCACTCACCCGCCCACACACACACACACTACATGTCAGCGTCTCCCTGCCCGAGGTTCGAGCAGCTGAGGGAGAAATTGGCCCCCAACGAAATGAAGTTCTCTCTCTGCAAATCTAATATTTTCCCCTGAAATTTATGGAGAGCATTAAATTTTCCCTTCCACATAATATCTACACCGCAGCGTCTCTAAAGGAATAAGGCCTACGAAGCGAAAGACAAATTGAGTTTGTGTATGTGGACTCTGACCTGGCGATGAGAGAAGAAAACAGATTCCACTGCTCCCAGTTCCCTCCACTGAGGAGACTCTTTCAATGCACTTGTTCAGTTGTACTTCAGGGAGCATTTGATGCAATTTCTCTCTCGCTCATTCTTTCTCTGGCTCTCTCTCTTTGAAAAAAGACAAACCACTTAGCTGTTGTATGGAGCACACACTACCAACAGTGTCAGGATAAAAAAGGTGCTAAACTGGGATTTTAAGGTTTTAAGGAGATCAATGAGCTGATCTCCTGAAGCATTGTACTGTATGTTGTAAGTATATACTGTATAAACTGTATACTTTTAGTTAAAGGAAAGTCATTAATTGTCAGAAAGTAAGCAAGTAACTGTTTTTCCCCCGTTGTGATACTTATTATTCATGAACTCATTGAAACTAAATTGAGACAAGTCAACTGTTTGAGAAATTCTCTTTAAAAAAGAACTAAGAGAACATCCTGCTTTAGTTTTTTTTTTTTAAAGTGATGCTTAATTTGTTATTCAAAGTATTCACCTAACACACTTCCACGTAATTGTTGTCTCTTAATGACAACACTTGATGCTGAATTAATTAGTACAGCCCTCAGTGTGTCACATGTTGTCATGGTCACTTCTTTCAATAAATAATAATCATTGTTCTTAATCAGTGTTATTATGTGTTATTAAGTACATACTTAATGAATGCAGCTTAAGTGCACTACTGTGAAGTATTAGTTTAGATTGGTGAGTACACTGTATTGACACTGTAACAATTGGACATTTTTTACCCTATACTTCATAGCAGTAGTGCACTCAATTTGCTTCACTTTACAGTGAATGCAAGCCATAAATTTGGACACAGAAGTTCAAATTTTGCTTACTTTCATTTTATTTCTCCTACTACCCATCAGCAGGGAGGGCCACACTTTAGTAACTACATGTCATTCAAGTTCACGTATAATTCATATTATACCACAGCTCTATTGGATTCTCAATTCTGATTGGTCAGAAGGTGTTTTTAATTATTAGCATGAGTCAGAAAGTAGTTCATGCACTCATTCTTTCTATAATAACAACATAAACAAGGGTTTGTATGGCGGACTATACATGGACGAATAAAAAAAACATAATTGTTGACATGGTGACGTTTTCTCTGAGGAGACGTTTATTTATTTTGCATTTTTGGAAGGAGTCTCCAGGGTCAGCATTTTGTAACAGAGATAAAGCTGTATCTTTACATTTTCTGACATGGGAAAGTCTTCAGGATGGAAGGCTTTTCAGTTTCTTGGAAATGTGACAAATTGCACTGTCTTATTAACTTCAAGCGAGAGGAAAAAAAAGAGGCTGGTTGAGGGAATGTAGTGCAATGATATAATGTAAGCGATGACAGGAACTAAGCTGACAAATTGCTAATGTTTTTCTTGTTATACAAATGTAATTATGTAGTTAATCATTTATTGTTAATAAAATAAATATAGGTTTAATGTAGGTAGTTAATGTAGGTAGGTATATACATACATACATGCATAATTATAATGTATTAATTAATTAAGTGCATAATTAAGCATATAGAACTATAGATTACAATAGACTACAGTTTAGTTCCACTAAGACCTGAACAGCTCACTCATTTCCAGTCTAAAACAGAGAGATAAGGCTTTATGCAGTACTGTACTGGAGGCCAGTGATTGAATTACGGTGCGTCCCTTGCGACTAAGCACCTGTAATTAAACTGTAATTCAAGATTACATTATTAACCGGCAGGTTTTATTACCACGCATCCCCCTGTAACCTCACCTCAGCTAATACATCCTTATCAAAAACGAAAATGATTTCAAAAGTAAAAGCGCCCTCATTGTTCTCTGCAATATGATCTCCACTAATGGGACGGGATCTAATTGCGATTTTATCGGAGACGGTGGGGAACAATCATTAATAGGTAGCTGTGGCTAGTTTATGATAAGCTAATGAGAGAGAAGGCCTAAAGCTGAGCACACAAGCAAAATCCCACACAGCTGTGACAAATTTGTATCAATATAAAAGGAAATATATTCCACTGCTCTCATTTCCCCTAGAAATGTTTGAGCATTTTTGCCCCATTATCTATTCTCTTTTCTTTTTCTTTCTCTAAAAATGAAAGTAATAAAAAAAGAGATGCAGAAGATCATTATGGAGCTGAAATATATTGTAATATTCTGTTAAAACATTATTATGTGCTTTTGCTGTGATGTGATATGATAACTATACTTCACCCAAATAGTTGAAATATAGAAACATTCGTAGACACATTGGTCTATTTTCACTTTGATTTTGGTTTCCTATATTACCTACAATGCCGTTTTACTACCTGCTGATAGTAATGCCAGTGGGATCGTTTCATCTGTACCTAAATCGAATGATGCAGCAATGCTTTAGTCCTTTGGGCTGTCCAGGTCTCTCCTCATCAAGAAAAAAGATGTGGGCCACCAACATCTAACCATCTAACCAATTTTTCCCAAAAGCATAGTTGCTAACTACGATCGCAACTTACATAGTCAGAACGATGCAGTTGTGATGCAAGTGTTTCCCAAAATCATGGTTCGAACTATCAAGGTAACTACGTTAGGAACATACATAGTACGAACCATCGTTAAGCGACATAGATGTTTCCCAACACCATAGTTTGACCCAACATTTGCAAACCCTGTCGTTAAGTTGTGTAGTTTGAACTACAACTCTCGATCTGTGATTAGAAGCTTAGTTCCTGGTCACTGCGTCATCCATGGCATTGTGACCATGTCATCCATGGCAGAAGTTGCAGCTTAGAAAAAAGAACGTTCTTGTTTATGTCAAATAAATAGTGTAAAAAAATCTACAAGCAGCAGGTGTTTTCTCACAGATTTCCCACCTGTTCAAAATTAATTAATTTACTGAAATATTCATGCAGCGGTTAAAGGACAAACCAGAATGTAGCATGAAAAAAGGACAACTTTTAACATTCCCTTACATATATGTGTATATGTGTGTATTTCTAGGCCTATGAAGAAGTGCGGTGTTCTCATGTTAGTCTTCATTGCAAACAATATATCAAAAGAGACAACATAACAGAGAAGATAGAAATCTTTAAAGCACTTTGATGAATCAGTTCTTAATTACTGAGAACTTTCATTGTGAAAAAAAAACACCTCATGAAGTTACAAACCCATGTCAGCATAATTGAGAAATTATGTGTACCACAGTAGGGCATCCTGCACACCTGTTTATCCCACTGAGCCACTAACACACAGTGTGCAATGCAGTCGGGGACTATTTAAAGATAGAGCCTATTTCACTAAACGTTTTGTTGTTATATGATTACAATATGAATAGCCTAAATAATAAATCAATAATGTAATATCATCACAACTGTCATATTTAGGCATAATGTTACAAAGTTTATGAGTTTTCGCAAACTTCCCGCTGTGAAAGTCAAACCGAACACATTGCAGTTCAAGCGTCAGTGGTTCAAACCAACGTGGTTCAAACTGCTGTGGCACAAACAAGGTATGACAAGGTTCTGGGAAACTGTCATATCTTAAATGTTAGTTAGTTTAACGATGCATCGTACTATGTTAGTTCAATGCTAACTTCTGTCATTGTATGTGAAACATACCCCAGGAGAAGAAGATATCTCAGCTCACCTGCCAATTCAGGAAGCATTCATTCAGAAACCACTAACTTAAGCTTACACTCACTGGCCACTTTATTAGGTACACCCATACATCTGCTGTTTTATGCAGT
>JAOTRR010000013.1:1378062-1391062 GCA_028570945.1 Gogo arcuatus | reverse complement strand
TGTGTGTGTGTGTGTGTGTGTGTGTGTGTGTGTGTGTGTGTGTGTGCGCGTGCGCTAAGATTGGGCTCTGGCCTAGATGGGTAGCACAGGGTTAGTAACGTGAGCTGGAAATGGATGTGGTAGCTCATTAGTTAAAGGCTCTTGGTTACTAATCAGAAGGTCAGGGGTTCATGTCACAGCACCTGAATGCAGTTGTAGCTTTTATTATGCAACAACACATACAAAATCATGCACAGAATGCACCTTGTACCAGATAGCAAGTGTAACAAAATAGAAGGGCAAGTGAACTGAACTAAGCCTGCCATAAAGAGGGACCATGGACAGCACCAAAAAATGCTATACAGTATTTACCCCTTTAACAAAAAAAATAAAGGAACTGATTCGGAACCTCAACTGCGCTGTATCCCACAGAATTGTCCATTCTGATTGGTCTGAAAGTAATTGTCTATAACAATAGCTCTCATACATGTTTTGATTTTATTAATGCACTCTTTCTAATACATTTCCATTCTTATAGTAATGACTTGGGTAGGGATGCGCCAAACAAACAGATTTAAAACGTTTGTAATTGTTGATATGAAGTTTTCTTTACAGACTTTTATTTAGCATTTAAGGAAGGAATGTCCAGTGTCAGCACTGTAATTCAGAACAGAGGTCTCAGTAACATGACCAGCTGCACATTTACGTCTTATTAATATCAAGAGAGAGTTGGGGAAATAAAAAGACGCCGATGCAGGAACATAACTATGAATGGCTAAAAAGTATGACTTGTTCTTTAATAAAAGAAAATTTACTGTGGAATAGGAAATAAAAGGAATAAAAGATTTTGATATGTGCTGTTTTTGGAAAATAATTCTTCAGGGTAGTAACATGACACCACTCTGTGGTTTATCCTAGTATTTTATACAGAATCGTGGCATTGTAATTTGTGATGAGACGTCAAGGAGTTATCCTGATTATAAACCATTTAATATGGGTACTCTAGCCTGTTCTAGCCTTTATGCTTTAGAATGCTAAAGTCAAAGCCTTTATAAGAAAATATTCATACACAGCAGTTTTCTCCTCACTATGCTATTGTATTTTTCCTTCTTTTTGTAAGTCTTAGAGGAAGGTTAATTACACAGCTGAGTGAGTAGTGGGCCTGCTCTTATCACGCAGTCCTAACCTACTGAAGAGGATGGGTGACGTTTACGTGGTCTCAGAAGAGCGAGACGCATTGGTCTGCCTTCAGACTTGACGAGCACTTTGTGTATACATTCGGACAGTCGTGGATCATGGTGGAGGAGGTTCTCAGCTCCAGTACTGAGGACCTACCCTTCAAAATTTTCACCCAAGTTTTCCTTCTCCCACCAGAATCGAAAAGTTCAAACACTATGGATCCTTGCAAGTGGAGTTGAGAACCACTGATACAATGCATATCAAAAGCAAATGGATAGAATGTTAGAGTACATGTATGAACCTAGTTCACTGATAACAAAGCATTCATGACATGGAGTCCCGCCTCCTGTATATCAACTACTGCAACTCTACTACAGTGCTGCAAGTCAGCTCTACTCTGTGTTCAGTGAAAGATGGGAAATGTGGTCAGATATCTCACTCTCTTATCAGAAAACCAGGGTTACACACACAACCTTAGAACCTAGAAGCTCTTTCAAACGTTTGATATCTTGGTATGGGAATGATATGGGTGAGTGCAAAGTGAAATGGGCCAATAAAGTTTATAAAATCGAATACATTTTTGACAGTAGTACAATGTTATGTAATGCCCATAGTACAGTGAACTCTGTAAGGCCATCAGGGGTAGGGATGGAACCGTATACGAATACTTTATTCGGATTGCACAAATGGGGCGTCACCACAAAATGAGTCCAGTTGGTCAAAAAATGAAAAGTTCTTTTATTGGATGTTCTAAATCTACAGTTAATTATCTTTTAAAATAAGGGGTAAATTTGGTGCAGCCAATCCAGAGAAGTTAGTGAAAATGTTTAAGCTATCATCATCTTAACAGAAAATCAAGTTTGGAGAAAATCAGCTGTAAACTTGTGATGTGTAAATTGAAATGAATGCATAGCACACACATACTTGGCCTACAAAGTCATAATTATAGGTTATTTCACAGGATATTTTGCTGATGGATGCATTATAGATTAAAGAATGTATTTACAGCAAAATTAGAAAAACGAATTGTGGCTCATTTTTTGACACAAATAATGTGTTCCAAACAAATACAAATAGGAGGCGCACTATTTGTTTCTTTTAGAAAGCTTGCCAGGGCGATTGGGAGATTGCAAGTTCGAATCCCCATGATGCTTTGCTGGAAGCGAAATTGGCCATGCATTCTGGGTGGGAGGGACAGCATACAATCTCTCCCCTGTCAGACACAGAGACATTAGCTAGTCATGGGCTTATGTATGCAGAAGAGGGCAGTTAGCACTTTCCTGCAAGTGTGTTACTCTGCCCTGTTCAAAAAGATGCAGTTGCTAGGGTTACATGTCTTGGAGAAAGCACACGTTAGCCTTCATCCTCCCTGGTTGGTAAATTGGAGAGAAAGATGGGGGGTAATCCAGAAACAAAAAAAAAAAAAGAAACTACTAAATTCAATAGAAAATATTGCTGGTAGGTACAATTAAAAATAAAAATTGAGCAAGTGGGATTACAAAAAATACTCTTGCAGAATTCATAGACCATGCTGATAGTGCTGGCATTTCTACCTCTGTGGTACTTCCAGTGATTGAAATTGTGATAGGGTTCTTATTTATTTATTAAAACTTCCAGTTTAGGCCAATTCGGGTTTAAGTCCAGATACAGATATATTTGAAGCACTAAACAGACAGGCATTGATTTACACCCTTACACCAGGAGAGTAAGTCCTTAACCTTTTATGCTAAGGCTTCTTCCATCATCCATCTAGTGGGACCAGATGAGCTTTCCTTTATAAGGAACACTTCAAAACATAAAAATCTGATTTTTCTTATCAGCTTTCATTTTTGTTAATTTTTGTTCATTGTTTCTTCATTGTTCTTTTTCCTTTGACAACCTTTCTAAAGAGACAATATTGCATGTAATGGACAGAAATGAAATTTATACGATTTGTCTCTTTTAGAGAACAGCTGATGTTCCCGCTACAGTTTGTAGACATGCTGGGAAGGTTTGATGTGGAGGCCAGCGTGGAGGGTGGCGGTCATTCGTCCCAGGCTGGCGCTCTGAGGTTGGCTATCTCAAGAGCGCTGCTCAGCTTTGTTTCTAACAGAGATGTGGAGAACATGAGGCAAGGTGAGTGTGAGAGACACAAACACTGCTTTTGTACACTTTTCTGGCCATAAGCTTCGGGATCTTGAAGGTTAAATATTGCTTTTTGCTTGTGTGTTAATACACTTGTGTGTGCCAGGCAGTCAAATTTCTGTTGTTTATTAACAGAATATATGGGACTCTAGCAAGGGCTAGAAGTCTGGCTTGTATACTGTTCTAGATTTTTGAATATATTGTTCATTGTGAGTTTTCTACCAATTGTGTTGGTGCCAAGAAGTGTTCAAATTTAGCAAACTTCTGATGTACAAGCCTATCTTAAAGTATCTTGGTTTTCTAGATTAGTACACAGTAAAAACATTTAAGTACAAGGTTGTAGTTTGCAATTTGACAGGCAGCTTGTGACAGCAAGCAAGACTGAAGCTAACAGAGCTTTTGTATGCCACTCTACAGTGACAAAAGTGCGTCCCAGAATAGTTGGTGTGAAATTTTACAAGTTGACATGGAAACCTACCAGTCAGGGTTCAGCTCCAACCTGCCCCCTAGTGGTTATAGCATTTAATTCTGTAGAAGCACAAAAGACACTCGCGTGCGCGCGCACACACAGTATGTCATGTATAACACTGGCCTGAGAGGGTCACGTGCTCTCTCTCTCTCTCTCTCTCTCTCTCTCATGTTCTCATTTTTTGTCCTGTTACACTATTACCAATAAACAGGCTCTCTCTCTCTCTCTCTCTCTCTCTCTCTCTCTCCTCATAGAATCTCTTCTTCAGTTACAGAAAGAATAATCTTTGATTCATCTTTGATCTGTATTTAGAGGCCGGTAGAAAACCTCCTAACCAGCAAACACTTTAATATTATTAAAATCTGTTGCTTTCAGCTGGTCTGCTGACATCTGACCCCAGAGTCAAAGAGAGGAAGAAGCCCGGCCAGGCTGGAGCACGCAAGAAATTCACCTGGAAAAAGCGCTAACCGGTAACAGGCACTGTGGATCCAACATCAACGTCTGTCACACATTTATTCACAAACTTATTTATACATCCAAGGTCCCGAAGCTCCTATAGAATTAAAGTCCAATGGACGTGTCTCTTGCAGTTTGCATTGTTTGAATAAAAGAATCATGTGTCTTGCAATAAACTAAATGTTTTCATCTAAGCTTTGTTGAAATTTTGTTTTTGTACCACAAAAGAGCAACCAGCAAAGCATCAGTGCATTTCTTGAAGCACAGAAAGAAAGTATTAAAGCAAGTTCAGCTGAAAAATGATTTCACTTAAAATCCCTTTTTATAGGCATTATGTATGTGTGTATAAATTATATACACAGAAGCCAGCAATTATTTCAAGAGGTCATTTTGATGGTAATTGTCATGTAAGTTCTGTTTTCGGTAATTGTTGATTGTTTTCTGGAATTGACTGTGTATGTAAAAGTTTGTAATATTCTGCCTTAAAGAGATATCCAGAGCCCTAAAGTAAAGAAGAAAGCACTTGCTGACATGATGTTATAGAAAAATAATCAGTGATGGAGTGATGTGAGGTGGCCCAAGGTGAAGTAGGGCTACAATGAAGGTGATCACTTTCCAATAACCGCATATCCAAAAATGTTTTGTTCCTCTTATACCAGAACACGTTTTTTAACTATTTATTGAAGAATAATAAGTTGTACTTTTTGTATGTTTATAGTTACATTTAATGTTCAGGAGCAGTCATAAAACATTAGTACCAGCTTATTTGTAGCAGGAACTATAAAGTCTAGGGGTGTAACTGGATTTTTATGCATTATTTGGATTGAACACGTAATGCATCTTAAACAAGTATGAATACAGATATGGACAGAGGGTCGAGTACTTGGGTTTGTTTGTTTTTCGCTGAGGCTGAACGTGCCGAACCTTCATAATGGATGTCGATCTTGCAGGACCAAAAAAATAAATAAAAATGTCACACAAGGATTTTGATCTGTGGTACAAATTCAGTACAATCCAGAACAGCTCATGGAAGCCTGAGGGGGGGTTGCCAGGTTTCAGCAAAATTCCTGCCACAACTCAACACTGAACCAAAAGACTTGAAACTAGCCAAAAATGTTCTGGCACAGACAAAGGCAAACATCATTCTTCTTTCTCTCAGTCTTTTCATGGGGAAACAAGTTAAGTGTTACGTAGTTCTAATTTGCAGTATACACTTGCTGTCCATTTTATTAGGAACACTTGTACACCTGCAATCATGTGGCAGCAGGGAAATGCAAAAAAATCATGCAGGTACAGATCAAAAGATTCAGTTAATGTTAACATCAGAATTAAGAAAAAGTGTGAGCTCTGGGACTTTGATCGTGGCATGGATGTTGGTACCAGAAGGGTTGGTTTGATTATTTCAGAAACTGGTATCTACTGATCTCCTGGGAATTTCAAACATTTACTGAGCTCCAGAATAAAACCATATTTCTATCATATTTCTGTACAAACAAAAACATGCTGGCTTTTGAGGGAAAAAAAGCATTCTTAAATGATCATTCTCGTCATTCTTCTTCCATCTTCTTCCCACTTCTGTGTAGGGTTGACGTGTTAGGTTGAGCCAGTAGGGTTAAAGGCCTTGGCCAAGGGACAAACAGTGGCAGCTTGGTGGTGCTGGGGCCGTCCCTCTGATCAGTAACCCAGAGCCTTAACCCACTGAGTCACCACTGCCCCCTATCATTCTCGGCATTATTAAAAGAAAATCTTTGCAGAATATTATACAGACATTATTATAAGCTGCCGTTTAAAGGACCCCATTTTGATTAGCAGCATTTCAGAGCGTGTCCCAGCTTTATAGTAGAGTCTAATAGTGTGTTCCATGAGCTTTTCTCATCTTTCTGGTATGCAACAACTCCAAAAACTAAGTCTTTCACAATGGTCACCATTGCAGATTAGGCAATCATAGTGCCATAAATTCTCGCTGTGTCTTGGTCGGGAGACTGGCAACACTACAAGTTTAACCCCGACCAATCATTGTTCACGTTTTTGCATGTCGTCAGGGAAGAGGGTCAAGAAATTATCGATCATAGCTACAGAAGGAATGTCAAGGAACATGTCGTACGAGTTGTCAAACTAGGCGAGAAAATACAAAAAATTCTGACGTTAGACTTTTCATTAGGGTGTCCCAGACACCACATCGCTGTTCTTTGATTATTTCACACTACAAGGCCTGCTCGTCATTCCTGACATTCATATTTGGGCCCGGAAATGGAAATTTGTCAGCCAAGACAAAATCATATCAAAATCGGGCTGAATTTGTGTAGTCTGATCCTAGCATTAGGTAAAGGATAGAAAGCTATATTGTTATATTTTTCAGCAGCTGTTTTTTTATTGTTTCCCAAGCATAGTGGAAGGGTTAACCAGGGAGGAAAAAAAAACCTTCTGGTGTAAACCACGCCCACTTCCTGTTTTAATCCAAATAGGAAACAGATATGAATATTTTGAGCAATAAACAGATACAGTTACAGATTATGGCATTTTTGTTACATGCTTAATAGAAATTATAACATAAGAAAGAGTGCATTAATATAAATCTTAGAGATGGAACTACAGTCTAAGCCATGCTTTTATAGCAAATTAATCACCTTTAAATCAATCACAGTTAAGAACTCAACAGCTCTGTGGTATAAAAAGTGTTACACTTTAACTCTACATGGCACAATGTTTAACAAAATATCTGCAGTCCTCCCAGATCCCCCTTGTGCCAACAATGCAGTGCTTTACATCTGTTGCTAATACAGTTTGCTCTTTCTGGAGTATTTAGAGTAAAATTCATTCATCCATTTTCTATACCACTTATCCATTGCAGGTCATGGGTGAGCTGGAGCCAGTACTAGCTGACACTGGGGTACACTTTGGACAGTTTGCCAGGGGGGCTAACACAGACACAGACAGCCATTCACACTCACATCTATGTGCAATCTAGAGACGCCAGTTGACCTAATTGACATGTCTTTAGAGTGCAGGAAGAAACCGGAGCACCAGGAGGAAACTCACACAGGCACGAGGACAACATGCAAACTCCACACAGAAAGGCTCCAATTAACCAGCTGGTTCAAACCCAGAATCTGCTTGCTGTGAAGCAACAGTGCTAACCACTTTACCACCACGCCATCCTAGATTAAAATTGTCAATGCTTTTTTTGGACTAATAGAGATGGGAATTCTGCCTCCTTTCAGTGAGTCACATCATTTGACTCGGCTCACCAGTAAGAGCCGACTCTTTTGGCTCCAAAACGCATAATCAAGCATCATCTTATGAATTTGAAAAAGTTTGAAATATTCTGACCCCTGATTCTTCTTCTTTCTTTGTTGACAAACTAAAAGTGATATTGTTTTATGAGATCGCATTCTATTTTCTAATCAAGCAAATAACTTTACCTTGGATTGCATTTTGTCAAACACAGTAAGCATCTACAGTAAGCATTAATTTTACTGTGCTTGGTTTGCTGTGTCTGTGCTTCATTAATAAGATTCATTTGCAGCTATCCTGATCGCCTCCTCTAATACACACATGACTACTGGACTATAAATTACAATGCAAGAGTAACAACATTGCTTTCACTGGAAAAAAAAAAAGACTCATATATACGAATCGGCTCTCAATGTTAAAGAGTCGGTACAAAGATTCGACACATCACTCCTTCGGGTACAAGCGAGTGTTTTTGCAGCTGAATCAGGAGGATTAGATGCTAGATGAATAGAGCAGTTCAGTGAGAGGAACTGCAAGAAAATCATAAAAGTTCAGTGAGTATTTTAGGGAAAGAAGGTTAGAGTTAGGTATTTTAGCGGTTAATAGGTGACGAACCCGGCGCGTGTCAATGTGCGGCGTTTGCGGCGCGCGCATCTTCTTTCCTCACGCCTCAGCTAGAAAGCACGCGCAGTGCCTGTTGAGGAAATGACCAGAGCTAGAAATGTCTTATACAAATGTCGCTCTGTTTTTTTCCCGTTTACTTTAATGTCACGACAGAAGCAACGTTCTGTCCAGTCTCGAAAATGGCAAACTGACTGAACTACCAGTCTGTCGCCTTGTCTGAGTCTGAGGCGAGGAAAACCAACCGCAAGCTCAACCGCTGACTCCAAATCACGTCAAGCGCGAACAGACACAGGTGAGTATTAATACTAAAATTATAAAAGTTTAGAACTACCACATACTACTCTACTACATAGTATGTACAGCTAGTGCACTGAGAACGTGGGCGTAATAATTTTACATACTACTGTATTTACTGCATTAGTGCGGTTCTGGACCAGGTTCTAGCCATTAAATCGCTTGTTTTAAAATCTCGCGAGACTTAGCGACAGACTATAAACGGACATAACGGTCTCTCATGATATTGGCTAGTCTAAAGCATTTATTTCATTGATATGGTTAATATCCTGTTTCCTTAAAATAAACAAATGAGATAGTCTAATGCAATGAAAATGTTATTTTCTTGAGGCTGAGGTGTGCTGCTTGTCACAACCTCCAGCTATTCAGTTAGCACTATTTTTGGATATACTTTTTTCTCACCCTGAGAGCTCTTGTTGCCATGGAGCTGCTCTCCAGTTTCCTTGGCAGCAAGAGACAGGAATTCAATACCTTCATTCCTTCATGGCATAAAACCTTCCTAGTCTTTATTTGTGTGTGTGTGTGTGTGTGTGTGTTGTGTTTTCAGAGCTCTGATTCTTCTCCATGATCATCCTCCACGATGCAGTTGTGGATCAGCACCATCACAGACAGACAGCACTGCATCGCTGTTATGAAGCGAGCTGTTTTTCATGGTATGATCTCACACATACATCATAGAAATATGTTTGTTGTATGTCTGTGAGACTATAGTCCCTTCAGAAGTCTTCAGCCTACGGAAAAATCCACCTTGGCCAAACTGGGAGACCATCTTATTCAGATGGTCAGTGCTTGTAGAAAAGAACATGTCTGAACTGCTGCATGTCTATGTAGACATGTTATTTTTAAGGAAATAACACAAAAGTAAGGCTATTAGAAGTTTAAGCGAGGTTTATACTACAATTTTCAGACTGACTGCTGTTCTAGACAAAAGTCATACATTGTAAAAGAATTCCTTGGTTGTGAATTGTAATTAGTGGTATTAGAACATATAATTGGACATGCTCATCAATTTAGTGCTGTGCAACTGACCGACATGGACCTGGCAGTGAGTATTTTTTTTTAATGAAAATCTCAGTGTGACCGCTGCTACAACACTCATAGGCATTTGATGATGCGAAACTTGAAACACAGAATGAAATGTTTCTTTGAACGAGCGATGATTTAAAACACCGACTTGCTCACATGAATTAATATAACATTACCAGCCTACATACCTGGCCCGTACGATGAGTTGTAAAGCTACCGCACATGCTAATGGACAGCAAAAATAGCCTTATTACCTCAAGATCACTTTGAAGAATGGACATTTCATGTTGTCCTTTCACTGAGCTACAAACCGCAGGTCTAGCATTAGTGGATCTTCATCGTATAATCAGATATGGAGAAGGTTATTGCATAGTCTGTTATAGATTTTTTGGGGAACATGTCATACAGCGTGGCAAATAATAATTTTAAAAGACCAATGAAATCACACAGTATAAAACATACTAATATATTATATTATAATAAGGACCTGAAAATTTTGCTAACTTAGAAGCTGGCAAATATGGTCTACCAGTTGGACCAGCACGACCTGTCCTTTAGCCACTGGAAGCTTGTCAGACCAAGCTGGATTTTTTCAGCAGTATTAGATTTAGGTTGGAACTAAAAGTAGCTCTTCAGGGGGAAGAAAAGGTTTGAACAACCCAAATCCTCCAGCCTGAATCCTGATTCAGCTATGGAGCAATGAAGGCACTGCAAGATATAATACAATTTTGTGTCACAAATGCCTTTACGTTTTCCAACTTCCAGGCTTTGTTGTGTTTTTTTGTTTGTTTGTTTGTGTTTTGGTTAATCAATAGCACCTATTCCCTAAACCTGCTCGAGTTTGTAACTTAGAACTGCTCTCTTATCCTCTATCATCTAGATGCAGAAGAATGGAATTCCTAGACAAGGAGAAGGAAGCCAACTGGATTAAAGTTGCTCCTAATTTCCTACCATCTTCACCATCATCATGGTCTGCAACATCAGTTCAGGATGTGGTCTACCAGAAAATTACACACTCAAATATCTAACAAATGTCACTGGGCTTCAGGAAACCACAAATTCCCCTTTACCCATCAGCCTGAAGGTTGTGCTGTCGGTTATAATGGTGGTCATCATCGCCATCGGTTTTCTCGGAAACGCCCTCGTCTGCCTCATAGTTTATCAAAAGCCAGCGATGCGTTCTGCCATCAATCTCTTACTAGCCACACTGGCTTTCAGCGACGTCATGCTCTCACTGTTCTGCATGCCCGTGACTGCTGTTACCGTGGTGTCCGATGATTGGCGTTTCGGACTGGACTTTTGCCGCATCACGCTCGTGCTTTATTGGCTCTTTGTTCTAGAAGGCGTGTCCATCCTACTGATCATCAGCGTGGACCGCTTTCTCATCATCGTGCAGCGGCAAGACAAGCTGACGCCGAGTCGTGCTCGCCTCCTCATCACCGCTTCCTGGTTGCTCTCCTTCTGCTTGGCGTTGCCTGCTGCTGGCAGCGTACCAACTCTTAAAGCTTCACGCTGCGTTTTGGGCTACATTGAGTCCCCTAACCGTGCCTACACACTGCTGCTGGCCAATGCTGTCTTTTTCGTGCCTGTGAGCATCATGCTGGTCTCCTATTTACGCATCGTAAACACAGTGCGCCGCAATGCCTTGCGTGTCCACAACCACACTTTTCCCAGTCCTGAACATGGAGGAAAAGTGAGTTTGCCGGTTCTATGGCGCCCCCCGCAGCTCAGCGTGGATATAAGCTTCAAGACACGAGCCTTCACCACAATACTTATCCTTTTCGTTGGTTTTTCCGTGTGCTGGCTGCCCCACACAGCGCTCGGCCTCTTGGCTGCTTTCCATCAGAAGTTCTACACGAGTATCGAGTTTTACGCAGCAAGCGTGGGGGCGCTGTGGCTCAGCTACATGAAGGCTGTGTTGAACCCTGTGGTGTACTGCTGGAGGATCCGCAAGTTCCGTGAGGTCTGTGACGAATTTGTGCCCAGGAGCTTCAGGATGCCCAGGCTGAGGGCACGCGGTGGGCCCAGAGTTCGTCCCTGCAGCATCTACGTCTGCACTGAGAGCCAGTCAGCCATGTGATGCTTTCCCAGACATGATGTTACTTGGACTTTTAGGCATACTCAATCATTCGTTCATCTTCAGTAACCAGGACAGGGTAACAGTGGATCTGGGCCTATCCCAGGAACAATTGGTGTAAGGTGGGAATACACCCTGGATGGGACACCAGTGCATTGCAGTGCACCATATGCACCCACATTCACACACTCATCCACACCTAGGGGCAATTTATCTTAGCCAGTGTACCTACCAACATGTTTTTGGAACGTGGGAGGAAACTCTCGCAGACACAGGGAGAACAGCGTAAACGTAACTCGAACTCAGGATTGAACCAGGGACCCTGGAGCAGTGAGGCGCTACGCACAACCAGATGCTTCTCATATGAGCTGTTAAGCTGTTTCTAAAAAATTTAAGCTGCTAGAAATTCACCTCTGACCAGGTCTGGGTTACCCAAAAGTATCATGTGCAATGGTCATGCTTTTCATTTCAGACGTTATTGAATATTTAACTTAAATTTTGTAAATTTGGACTTCTATTTTTTCCAGAATTAAATCTGGACTTCTATTTTTTGGAATTATATTTATACCAAACTTACAGATGGGTAATATCACAAAAATATACTGCAACACTTGAAGATGTAACTACAACATTTTGGTTTTGTAATTTGATAAATAATTATATTTCAGCACCAACAAAACAATGGAGCCACTTTATGAAAAACTATACAGTTAAGTGCAAAATGAAGACTGAGTGTGAAGAATGAATGTTGTCGGTTGAAAGGTTTACATATCCCTTTTAAGGGTGATACAGTTGCAGTCACGTTTACATACATGGACATGAATGTCATGGCAATATTGGGCTTTCGGTGATTTCACTGAACTGTTCTTTTTCTGAGGCACAATGATTGTACAACATACAACTTGAATAGAAAAAAAAGAATTTTGGTGCACACGTTTAAATTATTTTGGGTTTTCTGACATCAACACATGGTCAAAATTATACATACAGCATCAAAACATTTCCATACACTAACTTAGATTATTAATTCAGTGGTGCTGAAAGTTCCACAATGTCTTTTAACCTGCTAAGGCCTCTTAACTTCCTGTTAGTGATCATGATTGACTACAGCTGATAGCTTCTCTGTGCCACCATAAAAAGGGTTTGTTTATTTGACAACACTCATTGGATTGACCAGTACACAGTACAATGGGAAAGTCCAAGGAGCTCAGTGCAGATCTGAGAAAGAGGATCATAGATTTACACAACTCAAGAATGTCTCTCAGAGCCATTTCTAAACAACTGCAGATTCCAAGATCATCAGTTCAAACAATTGTACGTAAGTACACATTATTGGGAGGTGTAGCCACTTTGCTGGAAGAAGACCCAAACTGTTGCCCTCAGCTGAGAGCAAATTGGTTCGGATGGTCAGGAACCACCAAGGCACAGGCTTGCCATGAACTGGAAGCTGCTGGAACACCAGTGTTACTGTCTACAGTCAAACGAGTTTTACATCGCCATGGACTGAGAGGCTGCCGTCCAAGAAAGAAGCCCCTGCT
>JAOTRR010000013.1:1230080-1240685 GCA_028570945.1 Gogo arcuatus | reverse complement strand
ACTCCAATTATCTATAAAGCCCACATTGTTTTCAGAGCACCACCTGGACAACCAGAAGTTCAGCGACCATAATCTGCTGTAAGCTACATCGCCACGCCACATTGGGATGGGGCCAGAGCATACTACAGCATCGGTAAAAAAAAATGGCCATAATTCCTAATTAAAACAGTTAATACAATATTTTTGTTAAACCACCTGAATTAAAGTTGAAAGTCTACACTTCAATCAAATCTTGATGGCTTCATTTCAAATCTGTTGTGGTGGTTGTACAGAGGTAAATTTACAAAAATTGTGTCACTGTCCAAATACTTATGGACCTGTTTGATCACTAACAGTGCAGTGCGAACCGTGCAACTGACATTTGATCAGTGCAACAGAAAAATTCTCAGGATGATGAAATATTTTCAGGATACATTTAGTATGATTTAATCATAACTACTGCTATTATGCATGATATGCATTCACTTCATTGTTTTTGTTATGGCCTCCTGTTAATAGCTGTTTTGTAATATAAACTGGTATAAAACTGTTAAGGATTTAAAATTCATATGTCAAATGGCTCACTACAATGAGAATCACAGAAATCACTACAAAGAATCATAGAGTTGAGAAGCAAGATGTTTGTTGTCATGCGGTTACTATGCACTGAAGGACAATAATTTAATCATTTTTAATGTTCATAGTGCATTTCTAGTGATTTCCCTGGAAAAGTGTATTTAATTTTTTTTTAAAAATCACGTTGATTCAGTGGATGCATTTATAACCTCAAGAAAATCAAGTTTACTGCAAAAAGATTTAACAGCTTTAGTATGGAAGCCTTGAAGAGTAAGGTGAAAAAAAAAGATGGAAATAAAGCCAACATTTTATTTATTGGCAAATTTCAATACATAACAAAAATACTACATCCTTTTGCTTCAGAGTGCCAGGGTGACTTCCTTCTGAACTAGTGGACAATTCTGTTTGCTCATGGAGTACCAATAATGTCAGCCTGAATGACCCATGTTAACCTTAGAAGTTTTTTTTAAGGGTGTTCTTGCGTTACATAAAGCAATAAAAATATATAAAAGTAGAAATGTGATCTTGGGGAAACTTACAATATCCTTTAGTGTTGATGTATTTTTGTTCTTGAAAACAATTTTACAAACCATTATAGAAAGTCATTAGACTGATTAATTTTGAAATATTAATTCCAGATCAGACAGGCTACTATAAAGTTTTCTAAATATATAAAACTAACATACACTGCCAGTCAGGTTTTTAAAGAGACAATAACATTTTTATTGAAACAAATGAGCTCATTTTACATGTTCTAGAATTAGAAAATCAAAGCTAGAAAAAGGTGCAGTATAAGTTAACTGAGAAATTATTTTAGTACAAGACATTTAAACAGTATCCCTCCAAAAGTACTAGAACAGCAAGGCCAGTTCTTTTGTTTTTGCTGTACAATGAAGACGTGGATTTGAGATCAAAAGATGCAGAGGAGACGATAGGTCAGAATTTCAGCTTTCATTTCCTGATGTTTCCATTTAGATGTTTATTTTAAAAAAATAAAAAATAAAAATAAATAAAAACTTAGGACATGGCACCTTTGGTGGTAGACTACTCAATTTTTTTACGTGAGCAAAAGTATAGGAACAGATACACTGAGGGACAGTCCATGGGCGGCACCAGGGCGGGGCTTGGGGTTGCTATAGCTACCCCTAGGATAGCCATAGCACCCCCTTAGCACCCCCAAGAAATTTCTGTGGTTTATTTAGAATTTAAAATTTTTAATGTGTGAATTAATACTGTAATTTATATTTTGAAAAATAAATGAATACATTAATAAAACCGATTATTTTAGACTAAAAAAAGAAAGCCAACACAGGTGATCTGATTCAGCCAATGGACACAGCACACACTGAACCTTTGACCTTACTTGTACATCCTGTTAGCCAGAACGCATTTTATTTCTGTAAATTAGCATTAGCGAAATCACAATGGATTGTTTTTTTTACTTCATAAACATCCACGTGTGGAGACTCAATTAACAGATGCATTGTTTTGTTACGAAGATATCCAAATGGTAAGTGCATGATTTTTTTTTTTTTACCTCTGTAGCCAATTATAAATTTAATGCATTTGGTGGTTGAGGCACAAATTCTGAGTCCTTATAGTTCTCTCTATGCGATGCTCATTTATATAAACATTAGGTCTGTGGAACTGAATACTGTTGATTCATTAGTTGAGGTGTTGGTAACTGGTAGCATGAGTCTGTGATCTTCAGAATCTGAGGCTAAAATGTGCACAAACCTCTGTGTCTGTTGCTGCTGCTTGTGTACAAGCCCTGACCGTGGCATAATTATGAAACTTTAAATTCAGAGGTGTGTTTACGTACGCTGGCTTGTGAATTTTACATCTATATCCCATGAGCTGAGTATCTGACCTTGTATTTAACACAGAATGGCATTGTAATTGAGCAGGTACTGTATGTGCGCGTTGTTTCAATAGAAATTAGAAGAGCACTAGGAGAGCACAGACTTCCACCAAGGCCAAATGCATCAACGTTAGCAAAAGTGACACTAAATTAATCGAGATGCCCTGTAAGTCGGATCCACTCCAAAACTGAAAGGGTTCTTCCTTGGCCCTACACTTTAACCAAGTTTCATGAAAATCAGACCAGTAGTTTTTGCGTAATCCTGTTTACAGACAAACAAAAAGCGTAACTTCCTTAGCAGAGGTAATTAAACTGTGTTGACCGGCACATTAATGGGAAACCCTAAATTTCAGAGCACCCAACCCCATAGCATCAGCAAAAGAAAATCTCTGGCATCTTAAAGTAATTTAAAGTAAATAACACTTAATATTTGGTTGCATATCCCTTGCTTGCAATAATGGCATCAAGCCTAGGGATTTGAATCGAGAACTGGTTCCCAATTGTCCAATCCATCGGATTTGTATGCCTCCGAGGTTACTGATTCCTTTTATTGATGCCAGTAAGTTCTTATAACGGTAGCACATTGCAATAACTCATGCATCCAACATCAAACTCTGCACCTATGCTCCTGGAAACTGGCAGAGAGGAAGAAGCGGTCCAAAGCATGGTTTCATTTCACGAAGAAAGATGACAACAGTACTACTTGCAATGTCTGTAAAAATGATCATTTCAAGTAAGGGTGGAAACACCAGCAATATGTGGAAACATCTTTCGATGGAACATGGGCTAAAATTCTAGGAATGCCATGAATATAACAGTTTGCACACAAGTGCCACTGTTTCCCAACCGAGCAGCACGTCCATTACCGAGGGTAAATATCCTATGTTATAAGAACATTAGCACCACACACGCAGGCTTGTTTAGCAGATTTAGCAGATCCTCCCACAGAAAATTTAGCAGATTTAGCAGATCCTCCCAGAGAAAGCAGACATGCTAATTTTCCACAGAAGAATTGTTGATTTTATGAGGCAGTTTTATATTTAGTTCAAGCTTATTCCCTTTTGAAAAGGAGCATTGTCCATACATCCATCCATCTACTATACAGTTTATCCATTGTGGGTGGCGGGTGAGCTAGAGCCAATCCCAGCTGACAATGAGCAAGAGGCGGTGTACACCCAAGACAGGTGGCCAGTCTATCACGGGGCTAACACAGAGAGGCAGACAGCCATTCACACTCACATTCACACCTATGGCCAATTTTAATGTAAGGAACATTGTAATTTTTTGTACCCTTCCTCCCCCCCCCATACACACAAAATTGACCAAGAATTGATAAGGGAATCAATAAAGAAATCACACCGTTAAGCAGAATCGATAATGGCATCGATATCAAAAAAAAAATCATCAATTCCCATCCTTGTTCAAGCCAGCAACCCCCCTGACATCACTAAACATTCTTCTTTTGTGATGCTTTTCCAGGCTTGTACCACAGCTGCTTTGTTTTGGGGGATTTCTCCCTTCAGTCTCCTCTTCAAGAAGTGAAATGCATGCTCGATGCATGCTTCCACTTTTTCCGCCTGATGAAGTCCTTTGTTGTGTTGGCAATGTGTTTTGGCTCATTGTCTTGCTGTATGATGAAGCTCCTCCCAGTTAGATTGGATACACTTCTCTGTAAATTGGCAGACAACGTTTCTGTAGAGTTATGAATTCATTCTGCTGCTACCATCATGAGTTATGTCATGAATAAAGATTAGTGAGCTTGTTCCAGAAGCAACCATGCAAGCCCAAGCCATGACACTACATTCATCATGCTTGACCAATGAGCTCATTATGTTTTGGATCATGAGCAGATCCTTTTTTTCACCACACTTTGACCTTTCCATCACTTTGGTGAAGGTTAAACTTGGTTGCAGAACTTTTGTCGCTCATATCTGTATTTCTTTCCAAATTCCAAACTGGCCTTCTGAGTGGTTTGCATCTTGTGGTCTGGCCTCTATATTTCTGCTCGAGGTGTTCTTTGAATGGTGGATTGTGATTCCTTCACCACTGCCCTGTGGAGGTTGTTGGTGATGCAACTGATTGTTGTTTTTGGGTTTTTCTTTACAGTTCTCGCAATGTTTGTCATCAACTGCTGTTGTTTTCCTTGGCCAACCTGTTCGATGTCTGGTTTTTAGTACACCAGTGGTTTCTTTCTTTTTCAGGACATTCCAAATTGTTGTATTGACTATGCCCAATGCTTGTACAATGGCTTTGATTGATTTTCCCTTTTTTCAGCTTCAAACTGGCTTGCTTTTCTCCCATAGACAGCTCTCTTGTCTTCATGTTGGTTTATCCTTTTTAACAAGAAATGCAGTCTTCACAGGCGAAAACTGTCTGCTCTTGGTTTGAGCCCTATTCAGAGCTATTAATTGTTCAAAACAATCAATCAATCTAACAAAGCACACCTGGGCAACAAGAAACACCCGTCAGTCAGTTACCCATCATGTTCCAATATTTTTGTCACTTGAAAAATGGGTTCAAACAAAAGGTGCAATGTTCTAAGCTGTTTAACACATGTAGATGTAAATATCCAGAAATGAAAGCTCAAATTCTGATCTCATTCATCATTTGATCTCAAACCCAAATATCTTCAGTACATAGCAAAACAAACAAACAAACAAACAAACAAAGGCCTTGTGGTTCCTATACTTTCATAGGAGACTATATATTTGGGAAAAATCTAATTAGGCACTTTTGATTAGACAGGTTAATACTAGTACTGTCTGCATCTCCAGACTAAACTGATTTACCTTCTATTAAGTTCATCTGCCTTTAACAGTCATTTAGAGTAACATTAGAGCCTAGAAACTGACAGTTAATAATTAATTAATTCCAAACTCCTTGGTGGAGTACTATTTTCATTTTGAACACTATTTTTATTTGCTTGGCTGTATAAAAGTAAAATTAGGACACACTACAGTCCTGTGCTCTCTTGTTCCTAAGCCTCATCCTGTTGTGTTTTGTTTTGTCTCCAGCGGAGCTCATCTCTTCCAGATGCTCAACTCGGGCCTGATCCATTTCGTTTAGCCTTACGACTTCAAAGTCCAGTTCAAAAGCTTCTTGGCAACTGTCTAAAAATGAAGCAATGCCTTTCACCTCCACAGGGAGTGTCAGCAAGCAACTTTGAACATCCCCTGATTCAAGTTCCAGTTCTGTTTCAGACTCCTGCTCACTGCTTGAAGAAAGATCTCCTCTTCTGGTGCTGGTCATCTCTACACCCGTGGTGGGAATGGGTTTTCTGGGATCTTGATAGCTTTTGGTGGTTCTAGGTAGTTCTATTTTCTCCAATATATCTTCATCTGCTTGGTTTGTATGACTAGTTGTAGGATTGAGTTGATTGTTAGTTTTAATGAATTGGGATGGTGCAAGTGCTTCATTTACATCTTGAGTCAAAGAACTTTCTGGGACTTCAGTGGCTCTTGTATTCTCCTCTACCCAAGTTTCTTCCCCCTGTTTGCTTTGTTTGTTCACACGTTTTCCTACTTTGATGGTGCCTTCATTTTGAGCTACCGCACTTTCTTGAACTGTTTCATCTGGTACATTTTCAACACAAACTAACAGACCCCTTTTAAATTCATTTGTTTCAGGAACTCTGCAGTCCTCTTGCAGTCCCATCTGTACAACGCTACATGATGCTCTTGCACCGGAATCCATATCTTCAGCTCTTTTTGCTTCTGCATGAATCACTATCTTGGATTTTTCATCCATGCACGATGTGCTGTCCATTTGAGGCACTTGATCCCCTGGAGATCTCTCTGGAACATCATTAGCAAAATATGAAGGTGTGCACAAAAGCTTTTTTTTGTTTGTTTGTTTTTTTTTTAGACTGGAAGGACTGATTGGTGTACACAGAATGAAGACAATCACCGGGATGATGTCAGTAAACAAGGAAAAGTAGAGTTGCCAACTTTCTTCATATAAATGAATCAGTTTGGAGAAATTTACAGAATGTTTTAGAATAAACAGTAAGAAAAGCAGAGACAGACACTCATTTAATTGGTTAATCAACAGCACAGAGCAAACGGGAAGTAAGTGACTAAACACAGTGCAGGACTCGTACTCTGTAGACAAAAAATCAGTTGATTGAAACATCAAATAACATTTAATTTTTCAATATACGAAGCCATAAAAAGATATTAAGTGACATTAAAATCAGCATTTTAGCCATCAATGATTTATTGCAAAGCAGTTAGTTTCATTTTATTTAATACTGCATAAAATCAATAACTGAAATAACATGGACTTACCTAAAATACTGTCAGCACTCATAGCTGGTGTATCTTGAGCTGATTCTACGTGTTCAGGTCCATTAGTCATGTTGCTTCCTGTCTCGCCATTTGTTGTCACCTCAGATCCAAGAGATATGCCATGTTTCTGTGAAAGGAGAAAGATTCATTTATTTTTCCAATTAATTACACAGCCACAGGCCTAACATCTGTTCCCATATTCAGAATTGCTCTACCTTTAGAGCATCCCTGAGCCGGAAAACCTCATCCCTCAGTGCATCACGTTCATCTCGGATTATGTCCGAATATTCCTTCTGCCTCTCTAAGGCCTATACAAGGCCAGCAGCAGTAAGTGAGCAGGAAGAGAAGAAGAAAAGAAAGCAAAGTGAAGTACGAAGAAGAAATATCGAGAACACAGAGGTTAAAGTTATATCAGAGCTTATAAATGAGAATAAGACGCATAGAATTCCGATTGGTCAGAATGCATTGATTAAATTTTCAATAACAGCATGGCTCAGACAGTAGTTCCAGCTGCAACTTACACAGGGACCTGTGTGGCACATTGTGTGTGACACAGTTAAAATGTGTGTAATTGTTGATATGGTGAAGTTTTCTCTGAGGAGACTTTCATTTTGCATTGCGCTTTGTAACAGTCAGAGGTAAAGCTGTAACTTCAAGTTTTCCATTATGGGAAAGTCATTAGGATACAGGGCTTTGCAGTTTCTCAGTAACAGCCACATTTTTGTAATCTTATTAAATTCAAGCTAGAGAAAAATGAGAAACTAGTGAGGCAACAAATATTTATAGCTGTTATAAGTTCCACAGCATTAAGTGACTAATGAATATAAATAGCCCTTCTTTTATAAATACAAATAATTTTTTGCAAATTGCAGTGGTAGAAGAGGAATAAAACACTTCTAGCACATGCGCTTAAAGAAATCAACTCTGGCATGGTTACAGCAACTTTGCTTCCTGTCAGACCGCATCACACTACTTGAGTATAATTTTTCGGTACTGTTTCCAGCAGTGCAAATAAATAATTATGTGAAGGAACCAATTCAAGATTCTCAGGTGAGATAGTACTTCTCTTCAGCACAGCTTACAAAAATAAGTCTCAGCGAGCCTATGCTTACAAATTACTTAAAATTTCTACTGGGCAGCTTTAATGTCAAAGGAAAATAGTCAGGAATGTCTGTAAGTTGAGAATACCCCGATTTTTTTCTCCTTCCATTCCAGGGTTTCCTGTAGATCAGAGATCTCTCTAACATAGCTCTCTTGCTTTGAGCGCAACTGTTGTGCATCCTGAACAGCAGCCAGGAAAAGAGGTGAAAAGAGAAAAGTGAAAAGTGAGATGGAGAAAAAAAAAAAAAAAAAAAAAAGACAAGAGAAAAAAGCAAAACAAGTGCAGAATAGGAAAATAATAAATACAGACCAGAGCTACCAACATGGTTGTTAGAACAGTTAAGTTTTAAAGAAGAGAGATCCTAAGCATGGTGTGGATCAAATTGGTTCTACAGATCTAAAGCGCCTCTACAGTGCTGTGAAAAAGTATTTACCCCTTCCTGATTTCTTTAATTTTTGCATTTAACATGCACTTTTTTCATGTCATTTATGGGACTCCAGCAAATCACAGTGAGAACCATCATCTCCAAACGGAGAAACCTTGGAACAGTGGTGAATCTTTACAGAAGTGGCCAGCCTACCAGAATTCCTCCAAGAGTGCATCGACTACTCATTCAGGCAGCCACAATAGAACACAGACAAACATTTAAGGAATCAGAGGCCCTGCTCACATCAGATAAGGTCAGCTTTCATAATTCCAGCATTAAAGAAGCTGGGCAAAAATAGTATTCATGAGAGAGCTCCAAGGAGAAAACCACTGCTAATCAAGACAAACATACAGGCTCGTCTCACATTTGCCAGAAAACACCTTGATGACCCCCATAGCCTTTTGGGATATGCTCTATTGGAAGATGTTTTGTGGACTAATGAGTTTGAAAGTGGAACTTTTTGAAGACATGGATCCTGTTGTATCTGGTGTAAATTTAATACAGCATTCCACAATAAAAACATTACACCACCAGTCAAACATGGTGGTGGTAATGTGATGGTGTGGAGATACGTTTCTGCTTCTCTCTACTAGAAAGTCCTGAAGGAGAATGTCTGGTCATCAGTCCGTGATTTGAATCACAAGTGCAATTGGGTTATGCAGTAAGACAACTATCCGACGCACAAGGGCAAGAAACAAAATTAAGGTTTTGGAGTGGCCTAGTCAGAGGTCCTGACTTGAACCCAATTGAGATGCTGTGGCAGGACCTTCTTCCTTCAATAAATGAAATTTGCTCATATTCTCCTTGTCTTATATTACATTTTGTATAAGAATTTAGTGTGACAAAAATAGAGGAAATGGGGGGGTGTAAATACTTTTTCATGGCACTATATATTGGGCCTTTCAAATTCAAAGAATTTTGAGAAGAAAATCTACATTTACATTTATAGGAAAGGAATAATTTGAGTTTTCCCACCACAAAATTTGCTTACAGAGAGAAAATGATTACAGTACCTTTAATAATTCCTCGCTCTGTTTTAACGTCTCCTTCATCTCATTAAACTGGAACTGCAGGACACTGTGAGCGTGCCGCTCTCGATCACATTCCTAACAGAAAAGAGAAGTTCAAACCTGAATGTTAAATGTTAACATCTGCAGTTGACCTTGGTTTGAGGGAACCACTTCAGAAAAGGACAAATCAGTAGCCTGGGTACCTGAGAAAAAGAAGATGACATAAGTCCAGAATGGCCATATCTTTTTTTGTTTGTTTGTTTGCTTGTTTTTTGTGATCTCATGATAGCAAAAGTTGTTTCCTCGAGATCTTGGTGATCTTTTTAGAATCAGGAATGTGCAGGTATATGGAAACACTGACAAAGCTGGGCAATATAAAGTGCAGCATAAATCTGTGATATGACACTTCTGCTAGCACAACACACAGTCACCTCACAGATAAACTTACGTCAAGAAAGAATAAAAGTGCAAGCTATATACAAATACGGTACTAATAATATGAATATCATTGTTTACATGCAATGTGAGCACAAAACACCACAGCTCATAGCCAAAACATTGGCACCTACGCTAAAAATAACAACAATTTTATAGGGGAAGAACACATTGGCGCTTTGACTTGCCTGGTGGGGTAGTTAATGAATTTAACGATTCCCCACTTCTCTAATACTTAGGAAAAACACCAAAACGACTCCAGACGTTGGATTGGGAATCACTGGCTGTGAACCTCATCATGCAGAAAATACATGAAGCTTCAACGTTTCTTATATTATTTTGAAAAAATACTGCTTGATGTGACGTACCTTTGTTTTCTCTTCACACTCCCTGCGTGTCTCATAAAGCAGCTCCTCCAGCTCCATCAGTGTGTCTCGCAGTGTGTCCACCTGATACATCAGGTTGGACTTTTCATTGTCCAGCTGAGCGTTGGACACCATAGCCTTCCGATATTTCTCCTCAGCCTCAAACAGAGAGTCCTGTAAGTTAACCATCCAAAGATTGTTGGCTTTTTTGGACACACATACAGACACTTTTGTGGATTGCCTCAAAATTATTTAGAGGTACTGTGCATGCAATGGATGTAATGTCCCCAAGGTGTGACTAAACAAGAAACAGACAGACCCACATACACTGGACACACAAAAGATTGATCACAAATACAACCTTAAAATCAGAAAAAGTTGGGACGGCATGTTGAAATTGAAATTAAACCTGAAAACACATTTCAATTTTAATTCTTGCAACACATTTCCAAAAAAGTTGAGACGGTAAAGCATTTACCACTTTATAATGTTGCCATTCTTTCTTACATCACTTAAAAGATGTTTAGGGACTGAAGACACCAAGTGATGAAGCGTTTCAGGTGT
>JAOTRR010000013.1:1167282-1177926 GCA_028570945.1 Gogo arcuatus | reverse complement strand
CTCTCTCTCTCTCTCTCTCTCTCTCTCTCTCTCTCTCTCACACACACACATACACCATAAAGTATGTGTCTGAGATTAAAGCAGGTGTGCTCTATAAATCAACTGACTGTTAAACTCCACCCATACACACAGTGTGTGTGTGTGTGTGTGTGGGGGGGGGGGGGTTAAATAACAGATGGTCTCAGTGTGGAGTAGTGCTAAACTACCACAAAGCCAAAACACATACACAGAGTGATGACGGGAAAAATGCACTGTTACTGATTAACCTAAGCAGCTGCGTCCCAAACCACAGCACAAAGCGCACTATGTAGGGCACTGCATAGGCCACAGGGAGTCACTATAGACATTTAGTGGTTTGATTGGATTTGTGGAGGAGGAATCATTGCTCACATCACATGATCCATCATATCATCACATTTTATTATTAAATATTAACGATAAGGTTATGTTTTATATATTACTGTAAAAACATGCTGCTGGTATCATTTCTACCTGTATAAACGATCACACATGACCATATACTGTATTTTATATACATCATAAAGAATGTGACAAATATTTACAAATATATTAATATCTTTATACAGTTTATTATTATCCTGCAAAAAATTATATTAAGTAAAAATATAATGAATACAGTCTAATATATACACAATATTTCTCATTGTGAATAAATAATTTTAATCCTATTTCAGGCTAGAAATGATTTTATTTTACTCTCTTTACTCATTCCAGCATTTATTTCTTCAAGAGCTCGGTTTATTTGGGGAGTTTAAGAGAAGAGTTCTGACTGAAGCTCCTCATGATGATGTTTGAGAAGAGCTTCATCTGGAAAAAAATTAAAATAGAAAGTAGTTTGGATTTGGTTGGCACGGTGGTGCAGTGGTTAGCACTGTTGTCTGAAAGAAAGAAGGTTCTGGGTTTGAACCTGTTGGCCAAATGGGGCCTTTCTGTGTGGAGTTTGCATGTTGTCCCTGTGCCTGTGTGGGTTTCCTCCCACAGTCCAAAGACATGCGAAGACATACCCGAAGTCAGCTGGGATTGGCTCCAGCTTTCCCCACGACCCTGACAGATAATTGTTATAGATAATGGATGAATGACCTAGTAGGAAATATATTGGAAATATACAGTATGTTAAGTATGAGAGGTATGACCATATTGTGAATAGGCGTCTTGAGATAATCACTGCAGCAGTTTTTGTGACGTGCACAATAATAAATACAGCTTATACCTTCAAAAGAAGTCAAAGTCCTTCCTGTGCCAGCACCTGGTATTCCCCAGGCAGTTAACAATCCAAGTACTAACCAGGCCCTTAAGGCACATTGGGTGGTGCCAATCTTCATTTCTCTAGCCCTCTGCCTCTCACCTATTACATAGCCAGGGTTACAGTGGGGGCACCAGTCCTCTGATAACCATGAGAGCTTGACTCCCTACTCACATCCAGATGACAGCAGGTACCATTTTTATAATGGTCATTGGTACAACCCAACCGCGAGTAGAACTCACAATCTCCTGGTTGAGAGGCAGACATGCTAATCACTAGGCCAACTCATATCTTAGCACTGATGAATTCTCAAATCTAATAGGTCAAAGGTGTTCATTAATTTTCTATAACAGAAGTTCTGATCACAAGTACTCATTTTAATATGTATCACAAGTACTCATTTTAATATGTTATCTTTTCTATAGCAACAACTAATTGACATGGATTTGTATGGCAGAAACTCCATATGATCTAAGCCTAATAATAAATAAATGAAAAAAAAGACATTTTATTTATTAAAAAAGCATAATTGTATCAATGTGGTGAACTTTTTCTGTAAGCAGGCAATTTGTTTATTTAATATTTTTGGAAGGAGTCTCCCTTTCAGTACTTATATTGTAATGGTCAGTAAGTTTTTGGCAATACGAGAGTCTTCAGAATTTTCTGTTTTCTTGGTGAAATAACAAGCTGCCTTTTTTGTCTTATTAATGTTAAGTGAGAAAGAAAAGAGAGACTGGTAAGAGAGTGACTGTGAAAACAGGAACTAACATTAAATATAACTAAAAGCAGTTCAAATTTTGACATCATTCAAATGGCTTATAGCAAATCGCTGTGCTATAAGAGAAATCTAACCTCTTGGGACATGCTGTTATTAGAAAAGTCAACTTCGGGGTGGTCATGGGGCCTCACACTATCTTGTCATTGATTATTTTCCTATAACAGCATGTTCTGTCATGTTTTATTCCTTACTTTTAGCCATGTCTTGGCAAGGCTATACCAGGCTTTAATTGATTCATTTTTTTCTGAAAAGATCATTTGCCTTTTAGTGGCTTTGTGTTAGGGGCAAGCAAAGTTGGCTAGGCATGATTGCACACTTTATGCCAGCAAGACACATGGCAAGGTGACAGAAGGAAAGAGTCCAGTTACTGTGCGACCATGTACAGGCAGTGGCTGCTGCATCTGAAAATGAACTGTGGATATTTTTATACAGTAAGGCTCTTAGATGTGCACTCTGCAGAATCTCAGGTCATGTTTTTCATGTCACATCTTTCATTGTGTCCTTGATTTGCACCCATATTCAATATCTCATAAATAGTAAAAAACATTATTGACATAGCATCTTTCTCAAATGTAAGATGTTATCTATTAAACTGGATTAGTAAAAAAAAGACCAAAGGCCAATGCATGAGAAGTTATTGAAATATATTATTGGTGCATTTTGAAGGAAAAGCCTTTGAGACAATGGTTTCTGTGCATTTGTGACAAACAATATTCTCTTGCTGGTTATAGCAGGAGTAAGAGCTCGGGTCCTGGTCCTTGTTAAGCCATGGGAGTTGATAGAGGCTGTGTCCTTTGGTGAGTTACAGCTGAGCTTAAGGGCGAGCTGATTCACAAGTCTAAAATTAGATGCAATATACTGGTCCATGTTCGCCAACCAGGGGAAGTCCTGCTCTTATTTAGCGACACAGGTTTGAGCTTCTAGCCCTCTCTTGCAATGTGCCATGTCTGGATCAAACCAGACATACTGATCAAATGCACAGCTGAGTAATAAAGGAAAGAGCTAGATGTCCTTTCAAGAAGAGTGAAAACAGAGCACATGAGGGCTAGTAGTTTGTTCATTAGGAATTGCTGTGACATTGTCTCAAAGGAAAATTGCAGCCTCAAAGACTCCAAAGACCCATCCATAAAAAAGGCATAAAATGCCAAAAACTTTATTTGGTACATATCAAGTCAATTTATTTGTATAGCACTTTTAACAATAGACATTGTCGCAAAGCAGCTTTACAGAAAATATAGATTTTAAACATATGGATTAATAAATTTATCTACGTATCAGAGCCATACTGTTCTATAACAGGAGAATAGGCAAGCATTTCAATGTTTCTCAGTGATCCTGAATACATACTCAGTTGTGGGTTGTTGGGAACAACCATTTAAACCAACAAGAACTGATCATCTCTTGTGGCACAAGAGAAGTGGAATTAATCACAAGCTAAATTTAATTGTCCAATGAATTGTGTCAACCCCCTAAATTCTTTCCTAGAATTATGCATCTTCTGCTTTCTACAGTAAATACTGTATAATCATGAACAGTTTGATAAGTGCTGGTTTGTGCCATTATTTGTAATACACTTTAATACTGATTGCATGACTAGGCCAAATGTACTTGGTGCTGAGGCAAAATGTGCCAGAACATTCTTCAACATGTTGGAAACATGATACCTGCTGTTCATGCCATGCAGTATACATATACCATCAGAATGTAAAATACTATTCTAAGCATCTGGGCTTTACAGAGGTGTGGAGTTTTGTGGTTTTCATCAAGTCAGCCATGGAGACAGCTGCTGAATTGTTATTAGACAGAGATCCACTTTGCTTGAATAAATCTGTAATGGATATGTTGTTGAACCAGATGTGATTATACTGTACCAATTATAGCAATGCAAATGTACACTTCAATACTACAAATCATCTTAATTGTCAATACAAATGCAATTGTATTATGTAAAATATTATAAACAATTGGATGTAATAGGTACATAAAGTTCATTGCTTTGGCTTTAAGGTTCTTTCTGAGTGTGTTTTAAATGTGGGCTGCAAATATGACACTTTTATTACTGAAGACATTTGGGTTTGATATCAAAAGATGAATATGAGACCACAGATCAGAATTTCAGCTTTCATTTACATCTTGATGTATTAAACAACTTAGAATATGGCGCCTTAGGTGGCAGACCACCAGATTTTTAGGTGTGTATTGGAACAGACAGTCTTGTCTATCTGTAAATTAAAGTAAATAGCAAATAATATTTGGTTGCATATCCCTTGCTTGCAGTAACTGCATCAAGTTAGCGACCCACTGACATCACCAAACTCCCTTCAGTCTCCTCTTCAGGAGGTGAACTGCTAGACTTGGCCAGTCTAAAACATTTCACTTTTTCTCCCCCAATGAAGTCCTTTGTTGAGTTGGCAGTGTGTTTTAGGTCAATTAAATTGGAGGCATTTCTCTGTAAATTGGCAGACAGAATGTTTCTGTACACTTCTGAATTCATTCTACTGATACCACCATAAGTTACATACAGTACCAGTCAAAAGTTTGGACACCTACTCATTCATAGGTTTTGCTGTATTTTAACTATTTTCTGCATTGTAGAACAATACTGAAGACATCAAAACTATGAGATAACATATGGAACGTATATGGAATTATGTGGTAAGCAAAAAAGTGTTTAAAAAAAACCATATATGTTTCATATTTTAGATTCTTCAAAGTAGCCACCGTGATGACACTTTGCACACTATTGGCATTATCTTAACCAAAGCATTGCTTTGGTTAAGGTTAAACTTGGTTCCAGAACTTTTGGGGCTCATATCTACATTTCTTTCCAAATCCCAAACTGGCCTTCTGATTCTTCCTGCTGATGAGTGGTTTGCATCTTGTGGTCTGGTCTCTATATTTCTGCTCTTGAGGTGTTCTTTGAATAATGGATTGTGATCCCTTCACCCCTGCCCTGTGGACGTTGTTTGAAGATATCACTGACTGTTGTTTTTGGGTTTTTCTTCACAGCTCTTACAATATTTCTGTCAGCAACTGCTGTTGTTCTCCTTGGCCAACCTGTTCCATGTCTGGTTGTTAGTACACCAGTAGTTTCTTACTTTTTCAGGACATTCCAAATTGTTGTATTGGTTATGCTCAATGCTTGTGCAATGGCCTCGATTCATTTTCCTTCTTTTCTCAGTTTCAAACTGGCTTGCTTTTCTCCCATAGGCAGCTCTCTGGTCTTCATGTTTGTTTATTCATTTTTACAAAAATACAGTCTTCACAGGTGAAAACCATGGCTCAAACCAAGAGCAGACATTCAGAGCTATTAACTATTTAAACAATCAATCTAACAGGGCACACCCGGGCAGCAAGATCAATTTTGATCACCTGTCAGTCACATGTTCCAATATTTTTGATCACTTGAAGAATGGGTGGGTTTAAAATAAAAGGTGCCATGTTCTAAGTTGTTTAACATATCTAGATGTAAATATCAGGAAAGGAAACTTGAAATGCTGATCTATTGTGTCATATTCATCTTTTGACGTCAAACCCAAATGTCTTCAGTGCATAGCAGAAACAATGATCAATGAAACAAAACATTAATAAATAAATTATGATACAAAAAAATACAAAATAATTTTTTCACTATCCAATTTCATTGTCTTTACTATTTATGTTCTTAGCTTTGCATGCTATTTAGCTTAATGCAATGTAATGAGCTCACTGTACTGTACATCTATTGTTTTAAATCTGGACCCTAGCAACTATCTCTAGGTGATGGTGGAATCAGTGTTGACCCCTGGCCACATAACACTGGCAGGCATGTGTGTCAGCAGCTGTAATTGTCGTGGATGGAAACATGAGGCATGCTGTAGTCTATTTGTGGACTTACATGGCCTCTCTCATTCTCACCCGGCAAAAATAGTCTGCCTCTTGAACGTCAAACAGCAAACCACCAAAGTTAGGAAATGTTTGTCATTACTGCTGTGTCTATTCCTACCAACAACTATATGAAGAACTGTGTGTAGGTATGAGGTGTAAGAGACGTCTTTTAAGCAATAAAATAAATTTTGGTAAACACTTTATTCCCATTGAATTTTCCAATGAAAATAAACTTTTACAGTAGTTCATGAGCCAAATGCATCATTTCAAGTATTCAAACATTTTGACAGACACACTAAAATTAACTGTAGCAGCCGTATTCTACAGCTAACAAATCTAGTTTTCACTTAACAATCCTATCAAATCTAATATTCAGGTGTAAACCTTGTCATCTACACTAATGATAACGGAAATAATTAAATATGAACATTCGTATAAATACAAAAGTATAAAAGTCAAGTGGAAAGTGGAAATGGTGCAATTTGTCATGTAAAAAAACTGCTTTTAAGATTGCACACACTCATCACAGTTTTCAAAAGCAGCTATTTTGTGTTCCTGTGCTAACCAGGGCTCTTTTTTATTTCTTCATCTACGCTTTCTCCATAAAAGGTCTTATCTCAAACAAAGATCTTCATTATTTACTCTTCTTCCCCTTCTGCCTCTTCATATTCCTCCTCTTCCTCCTCATCATCTTCACCAAAGTCCATTTTTGCAAGCACGGCCTCTACTTCTTCAGTAAACAGTGTGAGGTGGTCCATCTTCTCAAAGCCAAGCTCTGGCCTTTGTAATTGGGAGTTTTTGGCTGTGTCCTTGGCTTCTTCAATGAGCTTCTTGGCATTGATGAGGAACTCAGCTATGCTGCTGTTGTCCAAACTCTGCGTGGCTTGGTCCATCAGCTTACTGCTAGCCTCCAACTGTTCTTTGTACTGTTGAATTAGTGATTGCACCACTGCTATCTTCTCATCCTGCTCCTGCGTGATCTGCTCCAGCAGCTGAGCTTTACGGTCTTCCAGGACTGCATAGAGTAAGTCAAACTTCTCTCCCAGTCTCTGCTTCTGCAGTTGGCTGTTCTCCTCCACGGCCTTGCAGATGTCCTCCATTTGCACTAGCATGGCCTGCACGCAGCTGTTGCTAGCTGCAAGCAACTCAGTTGAGTTTTGGAGCTCAGCCTTCTGGGTTTCATAGACGCTCTTCAGGGTGGATACTTTGCAGTCCTTGTGCTGGCCAAAGACCTTGCACATGGAGCATGTAGGGACCTGGCAGGAAATACAATAGATGTTGATGCGCTCGTCTGCATGCTCCTGGCACATTAGCTCTTTTGTATCCTTGGCCTTCAAAGGAGGCTCCAGGCTACCACCACCTCCACCGCTGTTCTCCAGCTGCTGCTTGTAGATGTCAATTATGTTCTCCACAAGGAGATTCCTCTGAAGCCCATAGACACCATGGCGGTCCAGTACCACCTCAAAGCGGCAAGTTGGGCAGCGGAAGATTCCTCCTGAGAAATGGTAGGGGTTGCGAGAGTCATAGAGTTCATTAGCGCAGCCACGGCATAGATTATGCTGGCAGGGCAGGATAACCACCGGCTTGGTGAACATGTCCAGGCAGATGGGGCAGCTCAGCTGCTTCTCCAGGCTCTCCATAGGACCTACGGCCCTCACAACTTGGCCTGTCTGAATGTCCATATCTGTAGGTATCCCAGTCCTTTTTTCCTTTTGTTTCAGTGCGTGTAAAGCTCTCCTGGGTGTTTCTGTTCCTGTCAAGGTTTATTTTGATCTACCGGTCCAGTAGGCCACCCTCCTGGTTTATATAGCCAGCCAGCCGGTTGTGTCATTTGATCCAGGGGGTGGCTGTGTCAAGATTCCGTCCTCAACTTGTTTATGAAGCTTGATTCGGAGAAGACATGCGGCCTCTTGACATAACCCACTTGGGTAGTCACATGCCAAATTTAGCATCACCCACACCCCATCCACACTCCATCTGTGGGAGCACAGAAGCAGCACCAGCCAAACAAGCCCATGTGACCAATGAAGCACTAATACAAAGCTCCACTGGTTGATCAACAACATGTCAGGTGAAGCAGGACATAACTCAGGTTTGTTTACAGTTTATTATGGACCTTTTTATTAAGCTTTGTTATTGCTTCATCATATCAGGTTATCATATACCAAAACATATATATATATGGCAAGACGCACAAACCTCCCCACTTCTGTTTCCACCAATAACCTTCAAAGGTTCTCACAGTTGGTTCTCCTTTCATTGAATGATTCTAGTAATCCCTCTGTTGTGCATATACTGTTGCTCAATATTACCACTGCTTCTTTGTAAATAGACACGTACCACTTCTTGTACAACCTCACTGCCCTTGGAAACCGCTTGTGCAACTTTCCACTGAAAGGAAAACACTCATTGTCAAGTCTTTCAAAATAACAGGTGTTGTCCATGATGTTATCAAGCTAACAGGCTGGAACATGCTACTGGATGTCACACCTTCTTGCAAGATGGAAATGTTGCACAGACAGACAAACAGTCCGACCCTGATTTTTTTAGCACATGGAATCAGTAAATTTAAACGTTTAATCGAAATGTATTTTGATTTCATTTATTTTCCATTGCACTGTTGAATGTAAAACTGTTTTTATATTAACAGATGAAAAAGGGCGGGTTATTATTTCTACCATGGAAACATTGAAGTTTCTTAAAAATATTTTCTTCATGAATAAAATAATAATGTGGATGTGTGATTTCAACTACAATCAATACATTCTTGATAGACAATATTTCAAAATAATTATTAAAAATAATTTGCAAACAGCAGCTATCACTAGGCCTTCTGATGATCAACTTTAGAACTCAGTTCTCACGTAGTATCTAATGTACTTGAACTTGAACAAATGCCTGTCTATTTTACTTTATTAAGTAGTTTTTCCATGAATATTTTATGTTTTAAGAAAAAAAATCCTATCTATTTTTTCGAGGATCCTATAGCTCACACTTTTGTTTTGGTTTATGCAGTACCAGATCCCAGTTAGCTGTGTTTGCAGAGCTTATTTTGATTTCATCTCAGTTTTTAATGCAGTAATTTACCCTTTATCAGAGCTCTATTATATTTAAAGCTTTATTAGAGCTTTATTAGAGCTCTATAGTGATTACCTAGTTCTGAAGCGTTGAGAGACCAAATTATGTTTACTTTTCTAAATTATTCATTCCTGGTCTACAGTATTATTTATTAGAAGTCATTTATGATGTAACACACACACACACACACACACACACACTCTCTCTCCCTCCTTCTACATTCATGTAAATATAAACAAGCATGTGATCCAGCTGGTACTTGACACTTTGATTATGAAACACTTTCCAAAGTAACCATGCTGATGACAGTTACTGTCCAGACTATTTGTTTGGTGGCTTTTATTTTTTAGCCAAAAATATCTTCAGTTATCAGCTGATTTGATTAAGCTTGGCTTAATCAATACTACACTTGACTGCTGAGGTTTTGAATAAATCTAAGATTTATCTTAATTAAGGCAGGGTAGTCATAAATCTGTGCCATACAGAGGTGAAGATGAAGATGGTTCCAAGGACTCTGAGTTCACATGATGCCCAACAGATCCCAAGAATGAAAATCACCTGTCAAGGCTCTAGAAACTTCTTCTGGTGCCTAGATAGTGGTGACAGAATATATGACATTAAACATACTCGTGTGTGTGCTGGTGTCAGAATCACTGTTTTTTTACTGTGCGGTGTGTTCTGGGGGCATGATGTCCAGTCCTGAGGACAGACTAAATTTCAAAGCGTAGATCAAATCACGTAAGTGTGCTTATTAAGAAACCCTGAAAACCTACAAATGCTGTTGTCCTATTTAAGGTCACACATTTCAGTTAGTTTAAAATGCTGTATATTTATACTAGACCTGGGATGATACACAGGTATAAACTCTGATATGCTGATATGCACCAGGGATGGGCTAATCCTATTATTCCATTTTAATCCAATGCTAATATAATGGCTTTGAGTTTGTTTTCCATGTTCAAAAGGTGTTGAGGTGTTGTTAGAATACTCAATTTAATATTGTATTTAAACTGATAAACTATTAAAGATAAAGAATGAACCACTTAAAAGTATATTTTCAAAATATTCTAATACTTCACATAACCAAATAATTTTATACTTGTTTTTCTACATCAGTGTTAAATGCTACGTCGGTGTGAAATCTAAAATATTATAAGAAGATGCTGTGATACACTAAAAACTGTGATGTTGGGTCGTACAGTTATACCAGGAAGGTAACTAAAATGACTTCCCCTTAACCTTCTTAATGTTTTCTTGTCATAGGCCAATGATCATATTGAAAAGTGTAACTATGCAAAAAGACCACCAGATGGCGGATCACACTTGCTTTTCCAAGTTCTTTCATCATTTAAGACGGTTATCATCCAGAATCCCACATTGCTTTCTCAGTATAGTTTTAAAATTTACAATATACAATTTTAATAAGTACCTTTATTATGCAACAGAAAAAAAGAAAAAAATTGGAGACAATTATATAACAGTCCAAGATCTGCCTTTATATACTTAAACCACATCATCTTTAGGAATTTTAAGCCTTCATTCATTACATGTACCTGAGCACAGTGAAATTCTTTCTCTGCATTTAACCCATCTGGAGATGTTAGCACACATACCCAGAGCAGTGGGCAGCTGTGCTGCAGCACCCAGGGAGCAGTTG
>JAOTRR010000013.1:1114323-1124917 GCA_028570945.1 Gogo arcuatus | reverse complement strand
ACAAAACAGAGTCGGAAACCAGAATATCAACACAGTGCTACAAAAGACTTGGTAACGTGGTACAGCACGTATACTTTGCAAAATCTGTGTGTAGTGAGAGTCCTTATAAGCGTGCGCTGTGATTGCGCTCTAATCCAGAACAGGTACATGGTAATTAGTCCTAATGGCGCTGCACGCGTGCATGTGAGTAGCAGTTCAAGGCACGCTGCTGCGCACGCGTGGACGTGACACCGTCAAAGACAAACTTCATCTCCTGGACCATCTAAAGCGTGGTGAGAAAGCAATGAATTTGTCTAAAGAATATAGTATCCTGAAAAATTCAATTTCAACTTTTAAAGAAAAAGAAAAAGAGTTTCGAGACTCCGTCCATAACTGCAATCAACATGATGGGCTGAAAAGAAAGATGTAGCAAGCAAACTATGGCGAGTGTGGTTTATTTCCTTTACTTCATAAATACGTAAGTGAATTAAGCGTAAATATAAATTATACACAGTTGGTCTTGTTTTATGTAAGAGTGAGTGTTTGGTGTGACAAGTGGGTCCATTTCAGTATTACGAACTTTCCGGTATAACGAACTATTTGAACGCCCCTCAAGGAGTTCGTTATAGCGGGGTTGTAGTGTACTTCTAAGCCATTCTAAGTGGTCCTATATTTGAACCCTGAGGCTATTCTGTTTGGCATAAAAGAAAATACTGCTAATCCATTTAAATGTAAGCACTACTCTGTACTCTGTCTGTTTTAATTAATGCACTGGGTTGTAGCTATACTGGAGTTACAGTACAGGTTTTTACAGGTTGAGACGAGCACAGTAAAAAAAAAAAAGCTTTGTTCTGTTTTAATGTGTGTATGTGTGTGAGTACTCCATTTTTAGCTTTAATTTGAACAAAAGGGGATTGCCAGATGGTTATTTCCTATACATATGAGTATAGGATTAGAAATGTAATTGTGCATCATATTATTTGTTTGTGGATAAACTAAGACCTTGTTCTCTTTTGGGGAGTTTCCAATTGGGAGGTGATGGTAATGGTGCCTCGCACAGACAGTGTAATTTGCTGTGCACTTGGAGCCACAGTGATGAAGAGGGAGAAGGAGGGTCTCTTTGAAACTCGGTGCTGATTCCAGGAACACCTGGATCCTTTTCGCAACTACAAAGCAGAAAGACAGAAAAAGAAGCCCTGGTACTGATTAGCCAGCCACCCCTCCTTCCTTCTGCCACCGAAGGCACATGTACAAAGAGCAAAAGGCACACACACGCACACGCACGCACACACACACACACACACACACACACACACACACACACACAGACATGCATGCAAGCACATGAATTATCTCCACTAGATCAGTAGAGATGTCTGCTCCCCTTGAGGGCCACCATATGGATTGATTTTACACTGAAAAAAGCCTTGTGAATATTAAACACACTTACTGTAACGTAACTGCTATGGGTGATATCTGTATTCATACTGGAGTTTTACAATACCTTAAAAGTACAAGTACCGATTAAAAGTAATAGTTAATACAAAATACCAAGTAAGGACTAAACTACATTGTCTAAGTGGTGTTGATATGACTTTTTTTCAGCAACAGTCTCATAGCATTTCTTTTTTAATCCTAAACCATTAGTGGTCTGTGCCTATTTTTGACCATTTTTGACATTTAATAGTAATAAATATTCCCAGCTTAAATAGATATGTGGTGTTTTGCACAGATAGGCTGATGATGCACACAAATGTGCTGCTGAATTTTGTTTGGAAATTGTGTTCTTGCTGTTTATAATACAACTAACTAAAATGGAGCAGTGAATAAACACTGGTGTCAGTTTATACTCCAAACAAAATAACAAAAAAAGTTTTACTGCTAAACTGTGATGCTACAATTATTTTTTCCATGTATCTCTGTGACAAGATGCAATTTAAGCCAAGTCTCCATTCCAAATAATTAATGTTATTAACCACTATGTAAGACATGATCACAGATATTTATTTGTTTGTTTGTTTTTGTTTGTTTGTTTGTTTGTTTGGTGTGAAAAATAAACACACATTTGCATTTTCAGGAATATTTTTTTTATTCCAATATTACATTTTAACTTGTCAAAACACTGAACATACACACTAATGAATATATAAATATTCCTTAGTATTTACAAAGCATACATTTATCAAAAACAATTATATCAGGTTTCTACAGCTGGATTTATACAATAACACATGCAAGCAATTCTGTCATTCCTTGACAATGTCTCTTAATGAGATTTTGGACTTGTCCCCTTCCACTCACCATGCTTTGGCTCTTTTGTGTCCCTCCTTATTAACTCTGTCTTAGTCCATTGGCTAAACACTTGTGATGGCACAATAGTCAGCCTAAAGGTGGCCAAAAGGTACAGATAAACGGAGACGGGGTCAGCCCCGAGGTCAAAACGTTCCCTGAGGCTTTGTGTGTTCTCTGAGCGTCTCCTCTGGGGGAACGAATTTCGACTGACCCCTACGACCTTATACGCTTGACCAGTCAATGCTGAAGCTTACTGACTTACCCTTCAACTCAGTACAAGTGCTTCTGTCATTACATCTCTGAAAATCATTTCAATTTACAAAAAAAATACAATTCTATTGTATATAGAGATGTACAGTATCTCCTGAACAAATACAATATTCTATAGTCCCTTACAAAGCATATGCTGTTTCAGGAGATGCAGTTTAAGAGATCTGTCTCTTTGTAACTGTCCCATATATGTTTCTCAACCCAATACAGAGGGTCAGCAGAGTTTACAGCAAAGTCAGTTTGCAATTTCTTCACAGGAAATTTCCTCACAGAGGGCCCTGGCTCTCAACAGCAGAGTATTCGGTCTCAGATGCGCGTGTCACGTCGATTAGCTTGGCCAGGCCACTTTTGGTGGAGTACTTAAAGATGAAGGCCTTCATGAGGTCATAGCGGTAGTTGCGGTTGATAAAGTTGTAGACGACTGGGTTGACACAGCAGTGTAGCAGCGAGAGGCATTGTGTCACATGCAGTGCCACGTACAGTGCATTCTCCAGCATGCAGCTCAGTGGCAGTGCGTTGAGCAGTGCCAGAGTGTCTAGAAGTAGCGTGCCATGGTAGGGCAGCCAGCACACCAAAAATACCACTATGTAGGTGAAGACGAGGTGTCGGCTGGCACAGCGCTCCTGGTCTGCCGAGGAACTGATCACCCTGGCCAGGAGGGCGTAGAATACAGCAATAACAGGGAAAGGAATGGCAAAACCAAGGACAATGAAGCTCAGTTGGACACCTACGGTCCACTCATGCAACTTCTCGGCCGGATACATGGATTTGCACACAGTTATATCTGAGTGAGTGGACTTGACTGCCTGGAGAAAGTAAGTATCAGGCAGTGCGGCGACCAGTGCCAACACCCATATTCCCACACAGATGACCTGCCTTACCCACTTTCTCTTGTTGTGTCCTGGGGAATCACCGAAACGAGCCACAGAGAGATAGCGGTCCACACTCATACAGGTGAGAAAGAAGATGCTACTGAAGAGGTTGACACTGAAGATTAGATGTGTGATTTTACACATGGCATCACCAAATGGCCAGTGGCCATGCTGGAGAAGTGAGCTGATGGATATTGGCAGTGTCGCTACTACACACAAGTCAGCGATGGCCAGGTTGAGGATGTACAAGTGTGTCTCATGACGCTCACGGCTGGCGCGAATGTTCACCCACACCACCAGTGTATTAGCGGTCAGGCCAATGATGAAGATGAACACGTAGAGGATCGAGAGGGAGTAGAGCATGGCGTTTTGGCTGAAGGCACTTTGGCACACCATCGTCTCCACTCGGGAGCCGTTCTCCTCCAGGAAGGAAAAGTTCTGCTCCCTCAACATGTCCAGCAGGTCTGTCAGTTCGTTCATGTTCACACTCATGGTGATCTTCCTCACCAGAATTCTTGATCCTGCAATGCAAAACATCCACTGGTGAGTTATAAGGTGCTGGCAAGAAATGTACACAGGTCCCAATTAAGTACTGGGAAGACAGAAAAATGTGCAACAAAGAATGTTTATTTTTAAAAACAACATTCATAATCTAAAACATCTCACACATGCCAGGGTCCCATGTCAGAGGGCAGGACCTCATGTGGTTTGAAGGAATTTTTTCAGCCTTATACATAACAGGGAGCCATTTCTGAGGGTTACTAGGTTGCTTGCAATCTATCAATAGCAAGGCTAGCCACTCAAAAAGGATCAAAAATGGGAATTATCAAGGCTGATACTTACAGGCTAATGAGTCTAAAAGCAATCGTTAAATGAAACACAACTGACAGAATGAATGCATAAGACTGGAGATTGGAGATCCCTCTTAGCTGACTGTTATCAATACTACACACAGTACTATCACACACAGTCCATTAGGGAAAACAGAAAGAACTGATAACAACCTAGCTCCACACATAATACAGGATCACATGATCAGAATCATACACATAGTAGATGCTAACTGGATTATAACTAAGCCAACTATGACATTTTTATAGCTAAAATCTACAGCTTACGAATTCCTTACTCCTATTGCTCAGGAGTTAAAAAGCCTTACATCAGAATCACTATGATAATGTGAAAATGGATCAGATATCCATAACAAACCAGAGCTGTGAAGTCTATAAAGGAGCACAGTGACAGAAAACAGAGACCTCCGCTTGCAAAAAGCATCAGAGTGAATGAGGGTGAGGGGAAGAAAGAGGCAAAGAAGCATTATTGCTCAAGAGGTGAAAGATTGCATTGCATTTGGGCATGTCCAGCAAGAGATCTGCACTGGAATTAGGACGGACAGAGAACAGGGAAAGCAGCATCCTGAAAAATATACTGTATAACACACCTTATTTAAAACCTACTCCACTGTCTTTAAGAGAGCCAAGTGCATGGAGTATTTCACAAAGAACAGCACAAAACTGAGCAGAGAAGCAGATCAAAGAGCGTTTTACAAAACCCTTCATTACATGCAAGTAGAACATGCATCTTAAACCTAGCCTGGGCCACATCTTAATCTGTTATTTACAAAGAATTTAAAACAAAGTGTCAGCTTCCAAACGGACGACTTGTGTGTATGTGCTGAAGAGCCATCGACTAATATAATCTGTTTAAGCATGTTTAGGTTCATTCCATACTGGCCGGCTACCTTAATGCCATTAAGAGAAATATGAGAGGAGATGCAGCTGTTCTTAATGCACTGCTACAAGATTACTGATCCTACAAACCGCAGCAGCAGTGATGCCAGTTGCCTTTACAACTCTCGTCTATAATTATTAGTGGAGGGAGACGATGTGAGCGACGTCAAGCTCTGACCTGGCTCATCAGGTGCAATAAAACATGGTGGTCTATGAGTGCTCCCCCACCCACCTTGCTGTAAAACTGTTGTGTTTACACTTCTCAGATACAGCGGGCGCCCTTACCTGAACCCCCAGGCCTAAAGGCACAAAGAGCTCCCTGTGTGGACACGGCAACTCTCGCCTCAATCCCCCTCCCCACCCTTGTCTCTGTCTCTCCCTCTCTCTCTGTCTCTCTCTCCTTAAGGTCCCTGAAACTCTGCATTGTTTCCCTTTAACACGTCAAAGCATTCGGCTCCACATAGGGAAGGAACGGTCAGTGGACCTTAGAAGCACTCAGAGCCTTAGGAAATGTAGAAAGTGTTAAGATGCTAAATTAGATGGAAATTAATGAAAAATAGAAACAGAGACGCAATAGCACAAGAGAAAATGTGGCACATTTGAGAACAAGTTTACACTCTACAAAAACATTAGCCTGCTTATTCACATTCGGAAATAGAAATGGAGGGTGCTGAAGGTAAGAAATATTCGCAAAGGAATTCCCAGCATCCCACAAAGGAAAACCTTGCATGGCATTCATGTGAGTCCAGATGTTCAGATGAAAAAAAAAACATCAGGGTGAGTGAATTCACCTCTAAAAAAAAGATTTTAGCATAAAAGTTTAAAATGTTATATGATTATTACACCTTTAAATCAGATGTATAAACAGTTCATCAGAGCTTACAAATGCATCATTCCTAATAAACTCTACTGAGTGCTTGGGCAGTGAAATTGTCTACTTTGGAGACTTTTCCACACTGTGATCTTAAAATGGGGTAAATTGGTAGAATGTTAATCCTTTTCTCAGAGTATGTGAAGGCTTTTAAATGGTTTAAAAAGAAAAACAGTTCAGCACCACATACCCGCCCGGGGTCCAAATCAGCTGCGCATGCAGTGTTATTTCAGTGTTTCTTCAGCCAAAGTTTAACGTTAGAAGCAACCAAAGCGTTTCAAGTCACACTGAATTCACCGAATGAACAGAAAAGCAGAACACAGTCCTTACGTTATTGGTATCGATCTTCCGCAGATCTCGTCGTGTCGTAATCCTGCAGAGTCACAGGGCTGGCTTGAGCACAGAAGAGACTGAGAGAGAGGGAGGGAGAGAGAGGGAGGGAGAGAGAGAGAGAGAGAGATGGTCTCGCTTTGCGCTCCTGGTGCTCGTTAATATACACGGACAGAGCAGGAACGCCTCCCATTCGCAGCACTGAGGAACTGAACTTTACAAACTGGAGTTTCTGTTCAACAAAACAATCATGAGAACGGACGTGCGGCACGTCGGATTTCCCTACACACCAGTATAAACGCGTCATACACTTCAAACAGCATTTCGACGTCACAAAAAAAAGTGCATAAAGAGATTTGAGACACAACCCAGAGATCTGAAAGTAAACCAGAAGCCAACATTTGATACCAAACCTTCACTTTTGGATCCATAGAAACGTTTCTACTTCTCATTTTTACAGGCTGAAAGAGGCAATTATTTAGTGATTAGACCTGTTTCATCAGACCACACTGTTTCATGGGTCTGATCTTGAGAAAAGCAGGATGTTGGATTGGTTTAAAAGTTCTCACATTTTGGTACATTAGCTATTTTAGGGTACATGTCTACATTTCCTTCTTGTGTATAAGGATTATGATTAAATCCCCCCCCCCCCCCCCCACACACACAAAAACAAACAAACAAACAAATTCGTCTGTCAGTAACCCTGCACAGTAAAAAAAAAAAAAACCCCTACAGTATTTACTTTCTTTTTAACCTTTTTTGTTCACTTAACTTTTTTACAGTTGTGCATGTTTGTTTTGCAGTTTAAACTTTTTTTTACATTTTGTTATTTAGTTTTTAATATTTTTTTACTCTATGCAAGCTATTGTATTTGGTTATATAACAGACTACTCTCTATCTGTATTATGCTTAATTTTTACAATCAAAATTCTTGTCTCTCCATAACCCTACATAGTAAAAAAATAAAATAAAATAAAATAAAATAAATACAATTAAATAAATAAATTATACTGTAATAAAATAAATAAATAAATAAATATTTTTTGCCCATTTTTAAATGTTTTGTTTTACTATATTTTATTGTATAGGTTAAAGTCTTTGATTTTTGGTACACTAACTCTCATTTTTTCCAACCATGAGCAATTTAATTATTCTCTAAGTGGATTATAATCTCCCTCCAAAATTCTTGACCTACCCTGCACACTAAAACCCCATTTTTAATATTTTAATTGTTTTTACAGTTTATTATTTATTGTTTATTTTGTTGTTGTTTTTGTTGTTGTTGTTGTTGTTGTTTTTACTATACGCTATTATAATGGTTGATGTTTTAAAATTTGGCACATTAACTAACTTGCTTTCTTCCAATCTTATTATTCTGTCTGGATTATAGCTCGATAATCTCCATAATCCTGCACAGAAAAATCCCCAGTGTTTAATGAACCTATAAAAAACACCAGTGTTTACTTAGCCATTAAAGCATTTACTGAACTCAAAGTGTTCATTTTCGTACAGCTAGGCTTATATAAAATATTGGAGGTGTTTATTCAGCACTGCATTTTTCAGTATGAAAAATCTTTAATCCACACTATGTGTTACAAGTAGTGGCTGGTGATTTTATTTTTTTTTTGGAGTTGTTGTTGGTGTTGTTTTTCCTGTTCCGAATTTCAGTTACCATATATCCTTTTGGCAATGGCTCATAGGCTTTCAGAGAAGAGGCTTAATATAGGCACAAGAGGGTTTCACCTGCTGCTCAAGTGCTCAGCTGGCTCCAAGTCTATTGATTTAAGGTTGCATGCTGGCTCAGAGCCACTGCATATTGTTTGGTAGACACAGAAAAGGGAAGTTTCAAAATAGAAAACCAAAATCAATAAAATCTTGATTAGGTACACTGTCTTTTTCCAAGTGAGCTTCCATTGAGAAAGCAGCAAACAGACAAGTTATGCATAGCAGCACAAATAAAATTATTTTATACTACTTTAAGTTTCACCTAAAATCTGTTTCAGGTTCCACATTTTATCATAGAATGCTCCAATTATTCCTTTGAGTTCATGCCTTATTGTAAATTAAGTCCAAATATTGGGCTTTGACCAAAATATTGTTTTCATTCAGCAATCAGGATGGATCCAAATGCATTCAGTTGGTGCCAGCATTTTCTTTAATAAGGAAGGAGGTGGATCAATAGGCCTTGGGTACACAAATAAAAGCAAGGCATTAAGCAACACCCGACCAAACAATACACATATTTCCTGTGTATTTGAAGCAAGCTACAGCCAAACAGGGGAAATGCACATGCAGACATATTCAGGACCTGCTATAGGGAATTTCCAGTGTAACAGTTCCCACAGATTATTTAATACAACAGGTGACATTAAATAGGTACAGAACAACAATGATTAGCCATTGCTGACCATTATTAAAAAGCATGAGGATGAAAATTTTGACTAAGGAAGTGACTGGAACAGCAGGCCGATGAACACATGTTTGGAGCACATTTGGTTTCTGTTAGGGGTCCTGTATGGTAAAAAAATGTCGAAATGAAAGATTGTTGAGGGAGGGAAAGTGTCTTCCCTGTTATTAAGCCATTCATCAGGCCCCAGTTAGGTTTGCATTCCTGACTTCAATAAAGGTTGAGAGATGTCTATTGTACCATTGTCCCATATTTTGAATTATCCATTAAAGTAGAAATGCGTCCAATCTAAATACTTCTGTTCTTCCAGTGAATTTGATTCTCAAAGTTTAATCTAATATTGTGCCCAGAAGATACCTGGCTCCACGTGAAGGGAGCGAAAGCATGACGGATCATATCGCACTCATAATAGTGTTTAATAGCCATAATCCATATAATAAACCAATAATATATTTCTGTGCAGAGGCCTTGGGATTAAGTCTCATTTTGACAAACAATGTTAAATGAGTTTCAGCCAGACTGCACTTACAGGAGAAAACTCACATGCCTTAACCTGTGATCATGTGTTTTCCCATGTGATTATGTGAGTAGTGTGTGAAGGTGCAATTCCTCATGTCATGAACTGAAATTGTGCATGTAAACTCAAGTAAACACATGACATTATGTGAATAATATGTGATCACATACTGAAAAAGAACTATCCATGTGGGAAAATGCCCTACACAAGGAACATGTGAAAATATACAGTATATTAATCTTGTGGGGGCAAGTCACATGAAAATAGACTGAAATTAGAAAAAATGTGCAAAACATGTAGTGTCTAAGAAACACGTGTAAACTCACGTGCCTTTTCTGTACCACTTGGTAGGTGCACTACCAAGTGTACACCTGCTGCCGTGTATGAAGCATAGGCAGATTACAAGCATTTACAAGTTACAAAGAAGTTACAGCTTGAGCCTGATAATCACAAAACTAAACAGAAAATGTGGAATACAGTTTGTGTCTCGTGAGCTTTGTGATTCATTTGAATACAAACAAGCTGCGCGAGCTTACAGCACAACCTGGCTTGTTAACAAAAGATTTGCTGCTTTAACTTCACTTCGCGTTTCTTTTTTTATCCCTCGATAAGATAAGATGATCCGAAAATGTCTTAAAAGATAACAGCAAGACAGCTTTGATTATGACGCCATTGCGGTACATAATTTAACGAGTATTGTTCTTTGTTTAGTTGAGCGCATTCTGTGCTAAGCGCGTCTCCAGCTGAGCGCGCGCTCACATTCAACAGACTTTGATCTCGTCGCCATGGCAGCGGCGCGAGGCGTCGAGCAAACTACCCGGGGCGCGAGGAACGGGAAAGTCAGTAGTTTGATTAGTCATGGTAGATGGTTTAATAGATGTATTTGCTTTAATTAAATCATATGCCTTCTGACATGAGCTCGTGCTTCTTTTTGTTGTTGAACATTTCCTGTTTCGCAATTCAACGTGGAAACATATATTGCGCGTGAGATTATTGGCTCAGACTCTGATACTGAAGCGCACTTACTTGTGCAAAAGTGAAGTGATCGAATTGAAGGATGTCACACAGGTATGACAGTAACTTCCTGACTTATCAATATGATACTGTATTAATGCATTGCTTTCACAAACAGTATACTCTGTGCAATGTTAAATAAAATGAATACTGTATATAATGTATATCATGTTCTTAAAATGCATGCATACAAAATAACCTATATATACTATAACCAAAAACTAGAAGGGCACTTGGTAGAGTGCATACCTCCGCAAAGATTTGCATCAAAATCTAATCAATTGTTCGTTGGCCCATGGCCCACCTTTCCTC
>JAOTRR010000013.1:1096795-1114223 GCA_028570945.1 Gogo arcuatus | reverse complement strand
CATGGCCCACCTTTCCTCAAAAGTTCATCAAAATCTGTTCACTACTTTTTGAGTTACGTTTGGAACAGACAAACAAACAAACAAACGGAGGCAAAAACATCACCTCCTCCAACAAAGTTGGCGGAGGTAATAATGTGCTTCCTTACATGATCCCTAAGTGTAAGAAAGAAATTTCTGTGTAAATGAAATTTGCATGCAAACTAAAGTGGACTCTGCAACCCTGAGAACCAATGAGATGTGGAGGAGTGGGGCTACATTGTATTGCAGTTCCTTTGGCAAATAACAAATTATGGTTGCAAAGCCTTCCCCACAGTATAGTGGGTTGAATAAAGCTTATGGTCAGCTAAGACCTCTGGCTGAACCAATTCTGAACCACACATCAACACACACTTTGAGACATCTGTGCAAGTGTGAAGGTCTTTGAAGGACACCTCACAGATCATTCCATCAGAAAAGTTATATTCCTTCCATCCCTAGCACTGCTGTCAGCATATCTTCTTTCACTGCTTCAGTAGGCAGTAGGCCATTCTGTCCAACTGTTCTGTTGCCTGGAAATTAGGGTGTTTCCAAAAAAAATACCCTCCCAATTTTATTGTAAATGTTACTTTAGAAGCGTTCTCCCAGCCTCCACCCACAGCTGCTTCCCAACCCCCTACACACTCCCACTCAATGCTCTGTCTCCTTTGATTTGGTCACTCCTACAACCAAAGGCGCTCGACAGTGGTTTTGGCCACACTGAGATCCCACTGTGTGGCCCCATCAGAATACGAAAAGAAGGTAGTTTCACCCTGGCTCTGAACCCTTTCAGAGATGCACAAAAGGGACTCCAACACACAGGAGGGTTAAAAGAGGGCAAAAGGGGCATCTATTGGAGCAATGTGTATTCTCTTTAAGAGATTGAAATGAAAGAAATGTCACTCAGGATTTTATAGTCCCATATAGCATGATTTACTTATTAGCTTAAAATCGTATTTGCTGGAACTGCATGTTATGTTCTCTTGGTTAATCAGGACTAAATTGAGAGAAATACAGCCTGAGGGTACTAACACTGCAGTTGAACTATCAATAAGCTCCCACAGGGCAAGTGATTTAGAGAGGTGTTTTTAGAGACATTAATAGGTATTAAACTCTAAACTAAAGTTATATGCATTTGATTCCTACCACTGATGCTGTACTGTTCTGCTGTTCTACCAACGTTATTATCTAGAGGTTAACAAAAAGATATCCAACTGTTTTACTGCAAACTGTCAGGGACCCTTTAATTAAAGAGAACAGCTGAAATAGCAGGTTGATCAGATTAATGTGGATTAGCATTTCAAAGTCTGCTCTTTTGTGCTCAGCTCTTATGGCAGAATGTGGGCAGATGCCCAGGGGGCCTTGCAGGATCTACTGCAAGATGAGATGCCCCCATTGCTGCCCCATCCTCAGAAGGATCGTTTTCAGGTCTTTCAGACTCTGGCTACTTTCTACCTGCGCTACCTCCAGATCTTCCGGGGTTTGGAGGCAGCCTATGACCAGATCATTCATCCCCAAAAGAGACGTGTGGTGCGCCATATCCTGGAAGGAGTCATGGGGAGATTGGTGGAGCTGAAGAACGAGATGGTAGAGTTAGAGTTCTCTGAGTTTCACTACTTTGACGACGTGCTACAGGACCTAAAGATGACACCTGTGAGTGCATGTATATATTGTGTAGAAACTTGAACAGCATAAAAAATTTTTTGCACTTTTTGCAACACCACGTTCCCTGTACAGAGTGTTTATAATATGTTAGAGCTGCAATTAGTCCATAAGCAAATTTAAATTTTTCTATTTACTTCACACACTAAATGAGTTTCATTGTAGAAATAACTCCTGAATGAACATTGTCCAGTCTAAATCCCAACACTATTCCAATTTAAATCTTAAATCTCAAAACTCAATGTCATAGCTTCTAAAAACAAAAACACATAGACTAGATTGTAGTGCATACATTTATTTTAATGCTTTTAGAGTAACCCTTGAGAGATTTAGACATGGGTCATATTTGAGATCAATTTAAACATCAGACCACAGTATAACATCTACTCTCATTCTTTCACTGAAAATACTTTTAGTTTGTCTGGAAAACATCCCTCTTTGTCATAGGAAACTACTACTTTGCAAACACAATCTTTTTAAATGGATCTGAATTTGGCAGAAAGGTAAGTGGGGTCGCATGACCTACACCAGCAATTCTCTGCAGATTTCCACTGACTGGGCCAGTTCCCTTTTAGAGCTTTGATCTAAATTAAATCTTTTGTGCTTTTCACAGGAGGACTTGGAGGTTCCCATCCCACGCTATTTTGTGAGGGAAAGGATGAAAGCGCTGAAAGAAAGAGAAAAAATGCTGGCTCATATTCTGGCTAAAAAGGGAAACATAGAACAGGAACGTGTGCGTATTAAACACTTTATCACATCCAGTAAAATTACAGCATTTATATTCTTTCTGGTCAAAAGTGTTCTTTTTTTTCTTACTAAAAGTGGCATAATACTATAATGCTTTAAATAAATTTTATTACAGAGATTTCCCCTTTGTCTTATATGGTCTTTAGAATATTGTCTGGCTTGTAACATAAGTATTGCTTAAGTAAGGAATAACGTACAGTGCTGTTAAAGCAAAATAATCAATATCAGCTGTTCTAGAAGATTAATCTACATTTTCTGACCAATCAGAATCCAGAATTCCACAGCACCATGGTATTAATTGTTAAAATTCCACAGCAGCATTAATTAATTGTGAAAAAGTATTTTTCCCTTCCTTATTTCCTCTATTTTTGCAGAACTGTAATACTAAATGATGTCAGATCCTCATACAAAATGTAATACAAGACTAGGAGAACATAGAGGCATAAACCAGTGTTTAAATGATCATTTCATTTATTGAAGATAAAAGGTTATGCAACAACTATATCTCCGATATAAAAGGGGGGGTTGGGGGGAATGCACCCTTAAACTTGATAACTGGTTGTGCCACCTTTAGCAGCAACAATTACAACCGAACACTTCTGATAAGTTGAGATCAGTCTTTTACATCAGTGTGAGGGAGTTTTGGCCCACTCTTCTTTGCAGAATTGCTTTCCTTCAGCCACATTGGAGGGCTTTAGATATGAACTGCTCATTTAAGGCCCTCCCACATAATATCAGTGGGGTTCAAGTCAGGACACTAACTAGGCGGAGTGGAATTTTATTTCTTATGAGCCATTCAGAGGTGGACTTGCTCTTGTGTTTTGGATCATTGTCTTACTGCATAACCCAATTGTGCATGAACTACAGCTCAGGGACTGATGCCTGAGAATTCTCTTTTTTGGATTTTCTGGTAGAGAGCAGAATTCATGGATCAGTTAATTGTGGCAAGTCACCCAAGCCTTGAAGCAGCAAGGCATCCCAACACCATCACACTACCACCATCATGCTTGACTGTTGGTATGATGTTCTTATTGTGGAATGCTGTGTTAGCTTTACACCAGATGTAGTGCACCCACGTCTTCCAAAAAGTCACACTTTCCACTTATCAGTCCACAGAACATCTTCCAACAGAACATATCCCAAAAGGCTATGGGGTGATCAAGGTGTTTTCTGGCAAATATGAGACGAGCCTTTATGTTCCTCTTGGTTAGCAATGGTTTTCACCTTGCAGCTCTCCCATGGATACCATTTTTGCCCAGCCATCTTTCTAATGGTGGAATCATGAACGTTAAGCTTATCTGAGCCAAGTAAGACCTGGAGTTCTTTAGATGTTTGTTTGGCTTCTTTTGTGACTTCCTGGATGAGTTTTCAATGTGCTCTTGGAGAAATTTTGGTAGGCCGGCCACTTCTGGGAAGATTCAGCACTGTTCTAAATTTTCTCCATTTGAAGATAATGGCTTTCACTGTGGTTCCAGACTGATCAATTTCAGAAATTTCTTTCTCATCTCTTCAAGAATTTCTTTTGAAAATGGCATAGTGTGCTGAGACCTTTTACCTTACATCACATTGCTGGAAAGGTTCATTAATGAAAATGTTTTTCACATTGTTGGGTGTGTCTACCCTAATTAAACCCAATTATAAACTAGAAGGGCACCCGGTAGACGCTGTCTACACAGAGACGGTTGCGAAGTATTGCGTGCAGTTCCCTGACCATACCGAGCTGTTGTATCTTGTATTGTTTTCCTGGTATTTGACCCATGCTTGTAGTTTTGATTCTTGAATCTGTCTTTGCCCAGTTTAGTATGTTTGTACATCGCTTGATCCTTTGCCTGTTTCATGATTCTGAGTTTGCCTACGATTTGGATTTGTATGCCTGTTTGTTTTTTATAATTAAACTCTTTCTGCACTTACATCCGTCTGCAGCCCCAATCTGTGACAGCAGTACACAGTATGACTATGGAGAGGGCAGTGCTTTTGCTGCAGGTGAGTGAACGTGCACGGCAGGGACGCCTCAGAGCTCATTTTATGAAGGAGATCCGAGATGAGGAGAGAAAAAACCAGCGTCGAGTGATTCACAGCACACTGGATCCCCATCTCTCAGCCACTCTCATACAGAAGGTACTAAGCAACTTAGGGTGTGATAGTATATTACAAAATAATTATAATTACCCTTATGCCCTGCTATCGCAAATGAAATATGGTATTCAGAATAGGGTTTTTAAATAGGAAACCTGTTATGTCCATTTGAAAAATATAACAGTTATCATAACCAAACAATATCATACTTGCACTCAGTGCATTCATTTTAGGTGAAAATATTTACAAACAGATACCATTACGTACTGAGAACCATAATATGGGATTATGTGTTGTTACTAATCCATGAATTTAAATTCTGAGCTAGCCAATTTTCTCAGTTGCTAGACTTTGACTTTTCAAAATGGAGATCTTACACCACACTGCTTTATGTAAGGAATAAAACACAAAATGCCATGTTGTTCTTGGAAAATAATCATTGTTTTATTCCTCTTATACTACAGCAATTGGCTAACAATTACAATTTTTAATTTATTAGTGAACAACATAGTATACATTTTAATGCTTTTTGGTTACCTTTAATGTTGTTCGAGACAAGTTTGTTCCCATTATCACTAATGATATATGACTTTCCCATGGCAGAAAATGAATTGATTGTTACAAAGCACTGACACTGGAGACTCCTTCCATAAATGTTAAATAAACATTACCTTACAGACATTTTTACCTTATCAATGAGTACACATTTTCCATTGTTAAATAATAACACATTTTCAAATGTTATTCTATTAGCCTTAGACAGTGTGGAGAATCCACTGTACAAGTCCCTGTATAAATTGTTACAATGGAAACGATTGTATTAGAATGCATTAATATAATCTTGTGATTTGCTTTAGGCTCCTACCTCTCTGATATTCTTTAACCATTCTACTTTCAGCAATTTAGCAATACAGAAATCTCAGAACTATACAGTATATACTGTATATTTGTCATTTCTGTTAGATGAAATTGACAAGAAGAAATATCAAGAAACAGTAGTCTGTAATCTGTAACTCAGTATGTGCTAAATAAGATCCCGATTAATGCCTGGCAAAATGGCTGTGTATACAGTGTATATATAGCCAATAAAATGTTTGACAGTTTTACACTATTTATGATGTTTATGAAAGAAACTTGTCTTGTGATGGATATAAGTGCTGATTTTTTAATGACCCAAGGTGTTTACAATTGGTTGAGAAACCCCCATGCATCTGTGGAATAAAAGCAATGACAGGACATTTATTGGTACCATTGCACACATAACTGCCATAGCTTTGTTTTTCTACACAAATTAATGTGTTTATCCATTTTATGCTGTCCTTCAATCAGAAAAATTATCATTTCTTTGAGTATTTAATTTAAGCAAATTGGCCTCTCACTGCAGAAATAATGTGTATTTTATTAGGCTCCCTGTGCACTCATAAAAATCATAATACTCATGAAAGTGTGAATCAAGATAGACACAAAGGCTACTTTCAGGCCCAGAGAGAGAATAAGACTGTAGTTCAACCTGACCATGAACTCACATGATGTCCATCTGTCCTGTCATCACTCCTCACTAGCTCTGAAATGTCAAATCTCTTCACTAGGGATTATGGATGTCATGCAATCACTCCCATAACATGAAAGATACAAGCTCAATTCATGTGTGAGGATAATGTGCTTATGGCTTTTTTGTTACCCAAGAGAGGATTAGCGCCTGAGCGAAGAGAGAGAGAAAGTATTCCTGGATTTTAGTCATACTTTTTCATTGTTCTAATCATGTAATCTGAGCAAAGGTGCCTTGATGTATTTCTCAAGGCATTTGTCCTTCAGACGCTGAACATAACTTTAAACAGATAGTCTTAAAGAGATAGCAGATATGATTGATGAGGTCTAAGCATTCGTGCAGTTGCGTGAGAAGCCTACAAAGCAGTATGGTATGGAAAAGTTTTTCAACAAAACACCATGGCTTTCTTTTATCTCTCATGGCGGTTACTACATATTTCAGTTTTGAGCCACCTTAGTCAGCGTTGTATGTATTTGCTTCAGTGCTGTTAGTATATGCAAAGTGATTTACTGACTTTAAAAGGCCTAATCTCCACATTGTTTGCTTTCTCATTCTCTTCTATTTGGGCTCTGAAATCCTGGAGATGTAATCTCTTTTATCCAGCCAGGCTTAATTATTGGGTTGGCATCATCGTTGCCCTCACGCAGAGCCAGGAAACTCTTCAGAATAAATTAAATTCCTTGCATCTGTCTATAAGCCGAAAGCTAAATCTTGGGATTATATGTCTTGATGCTGAGGACTGCACAGAATGGCTCTGCTCTCATTCTTAGCATGTTGTACCTCATAAAACTGAATTCTCCACTTTCAATTACGCAATAATCATGACATATTACATTCCTTTCTACTAAAACTGAATGCTGGTGAGTGTTACTCAATAATGTAACACAAATGCTGATTTGTCTTTTGTTCAAAAAATGTTGTCATGTTGGCGTCTGTCTCCAGAGCCCACGGCTCTTTTTCATTCAGGTACTCTAGTAATCTAAGAAGTGTGTATTGTGACTGTGCTCCTCTGTAGACATGGCGGGGTTACTGGCAGAGGAAGAGGACCAAGAAAGAATGTCTGGAGGAAATGATATTTTTGGGAATGGTTGGTACCAGGAAGCACTGCCAATGTACTGTTTATGAGAAACATTTCCTTTTTCTGATAGATTGACTCTGTTTTTCACTTGTCTAATGAAATTTTAGTCATCCACGTCATTTTGAGTTAGAAGCCAAGGCAAAAGCAGTGGAAATAATTTCATCACTCATCTGATGGGCCTTATCATTTATTGTGAATCAGTAGTAGAACACAACAGACATGGCAAGCCAAAGTAGTTTGTATTTCAACTGTTTCATGAAAATACCAATGGCAGCTATATATCTATATGACTACATTCATTATAGCAGCAGATTTACACTTACCAGGAATTGGATAAGGGCCTTACTGTATGTATACATCATTATCCCCAGATAGATCCCCAACTCCCAACACCCAGTCCTGCTCAGCAGCGTTCTAAGCATGTAGAAAGCAGCAGGCATCAGATGCAGGAACAGCATGAAGCAGAGTACCAGCAGGCCCTGATCACCATCAAGGAGTCTGTTCGCTTGATAGATGGACCGGACATAAAGGAAACACTCCAGGACCAGATACGCCAATGGTTCCTTGAATGCCGGTAAAATCACTGCTTAGAAATAACCAAGTAATACATATAGAGTAAGCTCAAATATACTGACGATTTTACTCAAAGCAACACTTCATTCAATTTATGTTCCGTTTGTCAAAAATCACTGATTCATCTTCAGTAACAACGTTATCCCAGTTAAGATTGTGGTGGATACCAGTCTACCCTGAGATTAATGGTTGTGAAGTGGGAATACACCCTGGACAGGATACCAGTCCATCACAGGAAATCATGCACACATACATATTTACACACTCATTCACACCTAGAGGACATTTGGCATAGTCATGTTTTTGGGAAAAGTGAGGAAAGCAATGAACCAGGAGGAAAATCAGATAGACAAATGGAAGAACATGAAATACTCTACAAATAACCCCTTTCAAACCAGCATGAACCAGGTGCTAGTTCCTGGCTGATGCTAGTGCTAGTTCAACTTGTGAACCTTTGAAGAACCAGTTTACCTTTCCATGGGTTAGAGAACCACCACAGAGCCACGCCAATATGTCTCTGTATACCATCTTCCCTTTACCAGCTGCTAGCAAGTGCCACCAGCCCACAATGCTAGCACTGCTAGCCCACCACGCTAGCGCCACTAGCAGCAAGCACAACAACAACAATGATGGACATCGTCTTTTTTTTTTCTTCTTCTTCTTTGGATTAGTCTGACTAGATGCTACACTAGCTCTGGTTTTTTTAAACATGGCGATCACAAAGTTTTAGCTGGTCTTGTCTGTCACTATAATCCTGCCCCAGCCCCTGACATTCTTGGTTTGAGACCAGCAAAGAGTTGGTGCCACTCTGGAACCAGTTTCATGGCTGGTTCGAGATTAGGCACCGGTTTTGAACCAGCCCTGGAACTGTCTTGTTGGAAAACAGACCATAACCCAAGCTCAGGACTGAACCAGGGAGCTATAAGGCTGGCAGTGCTACCCACTGTGCGACCCAGTGTTTAGTAATTTACAGTTATTTTGTTGGGCAGAACTGTGGAACAGCAGGTAGCGTTGCTACCTCACAGCTCTAGGTCCTGGCTTCAATGTCTATGTGGATTTCCTCCGGATTCTCCAGTTTCCTTCAACCTACCAAAAACGGTAGGGGATCTGACTGTTCTAAATTTAAGATTTTGTTTAGTTTACGGTTTGGATTTAGGTGTAGACATATCATTGATTAGCTTTATCGATTATGTCAGTGGAAGGTCTTCACAAAGATAGTGTGTGTGTGTATGTGTGTGTGTGTGTGTGTGTGTGTGGGTGTAAACGCATGCATGGTGCCCTGTGAAGAAATAAGCTACCTTCAGGAACCAGGATGTATTATACTTTGCACCTATTTTTTCCCAGGATAGGGTCCATCCATCTGACCCTGATCATGATAAAGTGGTTACTGAAGATGAATGAATAAGGTGTAAACTTCACATTTCCACACAATATGATATGATTTAAATTCCTACAGCAACAGTTTGATATTTGATAATACCACTGAATCTGGTACGATATAATTTCAATTCATAAGGCAGTGATTCATTAATTGATGATAAAGAGCCACTTAGTAGCCTCCAGTCAATGTGACCAACTTTGTTCAGAATCTGGGGTTGGCCTAGTGTTAATTTACAATTGATGCTGATGTAGAGAAGGACTATTTTAAGTATCAGAGTTACAGGCAACTCACCTTGCTAGCATATTTACACATCACCTATTACCTTTTTCAATGATAATTGATTTATAATCAATTATAAATGATAATTGAGCTATTTTAAAATGAAATATAATTGATTTATGATTGTTGCCACAATTAATTTAAATCCTTCCCTTTTAGCTCAATGCATCAATCCTGTTAAACCCCTAATTGCTAAGTAGTGAACAAAAATGAGGTAAACATTATTGTAAAAAGATAATATGACAGTATATATTGGTTTCAGTACTTAATTGTTTATTGTTAACTGTTAGTGTTCAACAATGCTTCTTTCATTAGTTCTGTAACTGTCCATATCTAATAATCTGTTGTCTCATACACTCTTAGCCCCTGTATCCTTTAGCTAATCCACTAATTTGTTCGCATGCTCCAGTGCTCTTCATTCATAAGGGATTTGCGTTCTGTCCCTGCCCGGGTCATGTATTATCTTGCTCCAATTGTGTTGTGAATTCCTAACTTGTTTTGTCTTTGCTTCTTTTGCTTGGAGGCTGGAATGTAATCCATAGTGGCAGCAGTCTCATTTAGCCTTTATGCTAGGCTAAGGCTTGTGCTTGGTCAGCTCATGTGGGCAATTCAGTGTTGTGCCGAGCTGATTAGCACATTCCAGGCTGATTTACAACCAGCCACTGAATGTTGTTGCCCATTAGTGTAGAGACTAAGGTCATAAGTCATCTCCGTTGGACCCCACAGCGAAGCTTGGTCTCTCTGGGCCTTCAGCAGCATGCCGTCCACAATGACCTTTCTGGACTTGAAGTGCTTATACAAGCAATGTATGTGTGACGCTGGGTCAGGTGAAGCGTGTTGGCATGGTGTTGGTTTTCAGGCAGTGATGATGGGAGATGAAGTAAAACTGTTTGGCAGATGGAGAGTTACTGAAAACATGACTACTGGAACCCAATGGCAACCTGTGGAATAGGGAAAAGTCTAAAGCATGAAGAATTGTGACGAGTATTCAAGGTTTCATCTCTCATTGTGCCAGAAATCAGATTGGCTAGAGACAGATCATAGCTGAGTGCAACTGTTGGCTTCATTTATGAATGTTTGAGTTACTGGAAAATGTTATGCATAACTAAGTGTTTATTTAAAAAAAAAAATGAATTCATTAAGTAAGGAATAAAACACAATGGGGCATGGAACAAAGTTGATTATTTTCCAATAACAGCATGCCTCAAAGTGTTTATTTCTCTTATACCACAGAAATTTGCTAACGATTACAATTTTTACATTTATGAATGAACATGTCGTACTTTTTATTTGTTTGAAGTTACATTTAATATTGTAGAATGTCAGCAAGACATGTTAGTTCCTCACTTATTATCATTTACATTATAGCAGCTATAAACAGTAATTCCCATACGATCCTCTCTTTTCACTCTCTCTTGAAGTTAGTAAGACAAAAAAATTGCAGCTTGTCATGTTATTGAGAAACTGGAAAGTACAATCTCCTCTGTCCTAGAGGTAAAAAATATAGCTTGACCTTTGACTGATACAAAGCACTGACACTGGAGACTCCTTCTGCAAATGCTAACTAAATATTTCCTTACAGAAAATGTCAGCATATCAGTGATTACATGCTTTTCTTTATATACTTTTGAATACATTATTCATACATTTATTATTAAAATTATGTGGAACTTCCACCATATAAGTCCCTGTGACTTAGCTGTTACTACAGAAATGATATAAGAATTTGAACATTAGAAGGAGTGCATTAATATAAGCTTGAGATTTCAATTATAGTGAGCACTAGCCAAAAAATATATAAATGGAAAAAATAAACCAGGCAGATTCAAGTATTCAACAGCACTTTGGTATAATATATTATATATGTAATGTTGATAAGAGCTTCAGAGATATTTGGAGTTGGATCATGGAGTTGGTTCTTATCAGTATGAGCTCTTGAATATTTTGTAAGTTGTGTTTTTGGCATTTTTCTCTGAGCACTTAATGCTGACAGACCTGCAAGGCCAAAAATAGCACATTTTCAGCCATACTTGCTCGAAAATAGCATGGTTAACAAGACAGAGAACTTATAACCAGTAAACGTACTGTACAGTACATTTAGAAAATATTCAGAAATATCACATATGCATACATAATCAGACCCTCAGACCTTGTCTTGTTCAAAATTGAGATCAGGTGCATCCCAGTTTTATTTATCATCCTTGAGATGTTTCTACAACTTGATTAAAGTTCACCTGTGGTACATTCAGTTGGTTAGACATGATTTGGAAAGGCACACGTTGGAGAGGCCCCGCAGCTGATTGTGTATATCAGAGTAACAAAACAAGCCAAGAGGTCAAAGGAATTCTCCATAGACCTACATTACAATATTGTGTCACAGTACAGATCTGTGTAATATACTGGGATTTTTCTACAGCCTTGAAGGTTCCTGATGCTTCCTGTAGCTAGCACACAACCAAACTGAAGAAACAGGGAGAAGAGCTGTATGGTGAGTCCTGTATGGAGGTTGGAGAACTTTCCGGAAGGACAATCACCTCTGCAGAATTTTACTACTCTACTTAGGCTTTTAAGTTAGAGCCACCGGACATTAGTCAAGGCACATGACTGCTCAATTGGAGTTTGTCAAAAGGGCACTTAAAGGAGAAACAAGATTATATTGCTTGATGAAACCAAGATTGAACACTTTGGCCTGAATGCTTAATGCTGAAATTTTTACATATCCTATGTAGGAAATCAGGCACTGCTTGTCACCTGGACAATTTCATACCTACACTATAGCACGGTGGTGGTAGCCTCATGCTGTGAGAATGTTTTTCAGCAGCAGGTACTGGGAAGCTTGTCAGGGTAGAAAGAAAGATAAACAGATCAAATGCCAGAGACATTATTGAGGAAATCCTGTTCAAGAGCACTCAAGACTTCAGAATGGGGTGAATGTTTGCCTTCAAGCATGACAATGACCTGAAACACACAGCCAAGATAACGCATGTCCCAGCCAGAGCCCGGACTTGAACCCAACTGATTACCTCTGGTAAGACCCGGAAAAAAAGGTTGTATCCTGTTGTAGCTGAGGGTTTGAATACATGTGATATTTGTGATATATAAGTGTGATATGTGTTTTTTATTCTTAAAAACTTGTCAAAACCTATTGAGTATAGGCTGCTGAAAAAAAGACCACCCATTTTAAGGCAAAGCTGTAATGTAAAAAAAAAAAAAAAGAAAAAAAAAAGTGGGGGTGGGGGGATGAAGAGTTTGGAATACTTTCTGAATGAACTGTATATTCACTAGTCAGTATTCTACCACTGTTACATGCACAGTTTTCACTTTCATTTTAAATATACCAAATGTAGCTCATGCTCAACTTGTAGCTATCTGGTGGTGTACATTTAATTAAACTGTTTCCTGCTCATATTGCTTGAAAAACCTACCATGAATCAGATCAATAAACCACAAATAGATTATGATCACTTTACTTTTTGTAAAATGAATCCAGTTATTGATCCAACCACTACAGAGCAAATCCAGTAGAGCTCATTTATATGTCCTCCAGCTGTGACCGTGTTCTTGGTATGTGACTTGGGGTACAGCCGGTCTGCTTCTGATTAATTTAAGCAGAAGTGAGAGCTGAGACTGACAGTTTTAGCCTGCTACTCTAAACCTGATGGAGATCCCCTGAGAACCACAGTTAGATCTGGCTAATGTAACCTCATCATGTGAGAGGTTTATAGTTCCAATATGACCGATTTGCCCTTGTTCCTAGTTCTTGAGAGCTGTTTAATTGATTCACTAGAAAGTGACAAAAGGGAACCACTATTTTTCATTCTGAAAAATCTTTGGGTTAATTTTATTATAGGCTCTGAGTTTGAGGCTAACCCGAGGAGACATCTCTTTATAAATAGGAATGAGTAATTAAAATGACCAGTTGCAGGTTATTGCATATGATGTTGATGCTGAACATGGACGTTTTCTCTGAGACAAAAATCTTTGCTGTCTTTTGGGTATATGGCTGGCTTTCTGAAAAGAGGCCCAATATATAAATTGGGGTTAATTGCATTACTTAGACTGAGCTCTTGGATTTCTTTTTCCTGGGAGTTTTGGGATTTAATGGAGGCTAATTAGAAGAGGCCTTTCTTATTTTTGTAATTAGCATGGTTAGAGTTTATCGTTTATATAATGAATGAGCATTTTCTCGGATGGTCTTAGTGAAATAGATAGAAAACAGGAACAAAAAACCTTTGTTAGTGCTGATGAATGCCTCGCTTTATGGTAAAGGTTTTTGCGTAGTGCTTCTTAACTAGATAACACTTTAAAATGTAATCTCGGTTTTGTACTGCAGAGATGCCACTGGAAAGTTTCCTGATTTCCCAAGCAGTGAGGATGGAGGATCAGCTTCCATATTTGCACAGAAGACACCGGAGGAGGTCTCTCTCTCTCTCTCTCTCTCTCTCTCTCTCTCTCTCTCTCTCTCTCTCTCACTCACACTCACACTCACACTCACACACACACATATCCGCAACAACAGGCCTCAGTATAGGACATGAAAAGCTACCCGTTAATGCTATTCAGATTTTCTATGTAATGTTAAATATCACAATTATTTATACTAATTTCTAAGATTAGGGGCATTAATAGATCTCTTAATAGATCTTCCCAGTATGGGTGTAATACAAGTATATTTTAAGTACATTACTTATTGTGCAGGTTGCTGCTGAGTTAGCCACTAAACAACAAGAGAAGGAGAAGAAGAAGTCCAAGGAGAAGAAAGACAAAAATGCTGTAAAGGACAAGAAGAAAGACAAGAAGGGGAGGACTAAAGGCAAAGGCGGGAAAGCTGATATAGCAGTAAGGTCATGAACTGATGAAAATGTTGAAAATGAAAAGAATACACAAGCTTGAGAAATATAACAGAATCTCTGATTATGGATCTATATCTAAGAGTTAGATGCTGCTGATTTGGAGCATGTATTCATGTTGGGTGTCTTTAGTGGTCATGACAAATTGAGCAGTCAGGAATCTCAAAGGCCAAATCACACAGCTGGCATTCACATGCTCAATGGGAGAGCATTTACTTTTCCCCTTTTTATAACGTTTTTCCCAAAGACTTCTTCCATCACCCTAGTAACCTCGCTGGCCCGAATTATTTGAATTCAAGTGAACTGAAGTCCTCTTTTACTTCTGCTTTTTACACAGAAGGTTAATGTGTATTAAAGTGAAGTGAACTTATTGTGGGACAGTTTATGTGTCATTATGTTCTTAGGATCTGTAGTGTAGGCCAATTGACCGTGTAGTACACTTCTCAGTCACAACTACAAGTTCGAAGATAATAAAGGCGTAACTTTCCAGTCGTTATTTTTATCAAAGTGTGCTCGGGTATGATGGATTGTTACTGTAGGTTTCCAGTAGTACAATTCCAGCTGTGTACAAAACAGAACACAAATATTATGTGGTGCTCTCACGCACTGCTAAAAGCACATAAAATACCAAGCTTGAAGGAAAGAATGTTAATACTTTAGCCCGAGGCTAGGATGAAGGATGACGAGGATGTTTATTCTTGAAGCTTCACTTGGCTGTCTCAGGAAAGGCGTGTCTCCAGTGTCCGGCTCTGTCCCGATAACCTGTTACCCTGTTCATTCTTAACTCTTTCCTCAATGAATTCTGCATGTCCCTGGACATGACCAAGGACATATTCGGTGCTTCTAATTGTTTTTCTGGTTGAGAATGTTTTGTACAGTAGAGAGTGGTTTTTACATCACACGGTTGCATAACACAGTAGTCAGATTTAATCTGCATTTAAAATAAAACGCCTGTTGTAAGGCTAAAGTTATCACACAAAAGATTCATGGTGATAGCAAGAGATATCGTGAGAGGAGAAAACCCAGCTTTAATCACATAACATCACTCAGTAGAAACATAGACCATTGGCAATTGTGTTTTGTCGACATTTTTTAAAAATCGCTTCTGTTTTGCACAACACTGCAATGGAAACCTGGCTAAGTTGTAGAAGTAGAAGGGGTTTTTTTTTCAATATTAAAAAAGAATAGTCTTTTTTCGTACATGTATTTCATTTTCCTACTCTTAGAACAAACGTCCTGTGCAAAATCTCTATAATGCAACAAATAAAGCATGATTTTTAGAACTGACTTAAAACTGTAGTTGATGTTCATTAGAGGAATTAAAGCAAATACTGTGCATAGTACATAATACAAGTTTCATGTTCAAAATAAAGAGAAGAATAGTTAAATTTTATATAAAGTCAGGGTTCTTGTTCTTGTAGCTCATATTTGCAGTACACAGTTTTAAGTTCTTTGTTTTGCAGCTTATTGTTTTGTCTGTTAACAGAGTCAAAAATTCCAGTATAATTGGTCCGTATAAACAAATATGAGCTAATGCAGAATCTGATCAGCTTCCACTGGCAGCCCACAATGTGCATTCATCTGCAATTCTTTTTTTCAATTTGGATATTTATTTTTTTCACTGAACCTTCTACTTATCATGCAGTTTAAACATTTTAAGTGCTCTAAATCCTTCAGTCTATCTACAAGTGTTCATTCTTGGAGCACTGAATCTGGACTGTTGTACTAATACCGGTAGTGGCTGACTGCAAAGCAGTCGACCGTTACAAATACCCACTCAATGTGATTGCTGTCTGCAGTTATAGAATAGAGCCTTTGTTCCGGCTCTGGTTAATAAGAGCACCTGTTATTCTCATTACGGAACTGAGCTACTGATACCTGCAGTGGACCGATGTGAAAGGTCAAATTTGAGCCTCTTCAAAAATCAGCACTTCCTGCCTTAAGTTGAGTGGGTCATTAGAGGGAATTTTCGTCAAAGCTCTCATAGTTACTCCATGAAGTTAGCTTTGGTATTTTGTGCCTCTTAAAGGCTGTGGCTGTGTAGAACTGAAGTGTGGTAATATATCACTGATAACTAAGTACAGCTCCACTGCTCAAATGGGAGCCACTATGTCAAATAAAAACTACATCAGGAGAGAACATACCAGTTTGTCCAGGCTGGGTTTAGCCAATATTTAGTCCCCTTAACCAGCTGTCTGAATTTAATTAAACTGGAGCCAGTAATTTGTTTGCTTGCTAACCAAGCTCTATGCTCCTATAGTAAAGTCTGCTAGATCCATAAGGAAATGCCCTGCCTCATGCCATGACCACATCCATATATTTCTGGGATGTATTAAGGAACACTTAAGATTCTTCTGTATTTCCAGACAGATTTCTGTCTCTATTGGGGCCCCTTAACGGCTAATGGAGAAATGTGTTTAAAAGCAGAGCAGTCATAAAACAAAGTGTGTCAGGATGCCTTAATCCTTGTAAAAACACAATGTTGCTCCTGAAGGGAGACATGCTCCACAACCCGGCTGCATGCAACCCGCAAAACAAACATTTGTCTGAGTGTATGTGGACAGTGATTAGGTTTTAATGTGCGACCCCCAATCGGGGGAAGGAAAACATGGGCAGTTGTAAATCACGCTCACAGCATTACGCCCTGCTCCCCTACCAGTGATCGACATCATTAACCCAGCGACTCTGGGTATCACAGTGTACCAGAGTATCACACCCTGGCTTTGATCTCTGGTCCTTTCAGCAGAAATATCCATAACTCACCATGAAATGTCCCCAATAACTCCCAAAGGCCTTCTCTATTTCTAACATTAGATTTCAGCACACCATGCATGGGGTAATGGATGAAAATGGCCAAAATACAGAGAGCGGTTTTGTGTTTTGCAGGAGGAGGAGGAAGGATGGAAGATGAACCCCAGTAACTTTCTGCCAACTGTGGTTGAAGGAGCTAAGATATACAGAGGTGAGTGATGGAAAAGGGGTATATGTTCCACATGTCACAATGTTCCACTGTACTGTACTTGGTTTCATTTTAGAAAAATGGCCACTTTTTTAGTAACATCTACCTTATATGTTACTATATTGGCCACATATTGGCCATTTTATCAGGTTTACCTACATATACTAGTGCATCTCAAAAAATTAGAATATCATGAAAAAGTTCTTTTTTTTCGTAATTTAATTCAAAAAGGTAAACTTTCATATATTCTATATTCATT
>JAOTRR010000013.1:1079656-1095692 GCA_028570945.1 Gogo arcuatus | reverse complement strand
ATCTTCTGCAACAGCAGAAGACCACATTGGGTTCCACTCCTGCCAGCCAAGAACACGAATCTTAGAATCAAGAACAAGTTCCTGTTAAAGTGGCCAGTGGGTGTACAGTAAAATACCCACTAATGATAGGGCTGTAGTCAGAGATGGGGGGAAAGGAGCAGTCCAGATCATTCTCTCATCTGCTTAAAGCCTCTCTCACTCTCCCATTCTCTCTCTTTTCTGTCTTACAGGGATAACTACTAGGCATAGCACTTGTATGCCATGATTGGAGTCTGTATCTCCTCACCTGTTTACACTTGTTTACTAAACTCACCCACAAGTGTTACATCTTCTGGGAATAATAGCATATTTACATGTTAAAATTCACTGAACTACATCATGCACAATAATGTCTGTGGGTGAAGTATCTACAGCTGCACAGGTTAATGTTAATGAGAAGTGTTACTATCTGTCCAACCGTTTTGGCTCAGAAAAATCTGCAGTTCCCTGCTGAACCATCTAAAATCCAACAGCTGCATAAACTCCATGCTGTCTGGCCAAATGCCTAATTAAAATGCCTGGGCCCCAGGGTTCTTCTTTTAAGATCTATATCTGTGTGTCTTCATCAGACAGCCAGAGACTTTCTGTGGTACAGTGAAAGAAAAATCAATATGACTACCTTCCAGCCCCTCGACGGCATGAACGTGTTTCTGTAATGAAGCGTTACTTTCTGTTTGACTTTAGCAGGAAGTGAGTATCCCAGGTCGTGCTTCTGTAACCCAATGATCCGTGCTGACAGGAGAGAAAGCTGGACCTCTACAAATCTCATGTGCAAGTGTGTGTATACATAAATGTGTCAATAGGGAGCAACTGGTGCAGCACTGAGAAGGAAGTCAGTGTTTAATCAAAAACAAGTCAAAATTCACTAAATTTCCCATCTCCTGGATACTTCGCTATAACATTTCTGAAAAATAAGACTTTCTTCCTGATGCCAGGGCTCTACATACAGCCCATGTCTTTCTAATTCTAAAACTCAAAAAGATCTCTGTTAACGCAAAAATATCCATAACTAGAGTTCAACCTGTCAGGTGTTATCATTGTTAGAATGTGAAAGGTTCAGAGTTCAAGCTCTCTTATCGTAGAACAGCTCATCCATCTTCTCCTTGCCTATCTATCAGAAGAACGAGGGTTAGGGTGAGCCCCTGTTTTGGGTCAGCCATCACCTCCTCCTCCTTTTCCTTTCCTCTCCTCCCTTCCTTCCTCAGAACTGCAATCCATCTCCTTTTGCTTTAACACCACCTCTCACCTGTAGACCTGTAGGTCTGGACACAGCAGACCTATGACACAGACATAATTGACACAACATGTTTCTGCATTTTTCTGATTTACATTTGTAGAATAGCTTGTCCCACAAGAACCTTATGAATCACAGATTGAAATCAGTCAACCTTTAAAAAAATCACGTAGGCTTACTTTACAAGAAAGTCTTAGTAGTCTGTTCATGTGGTTAAGGTTACACTTTTTGGGCATGAACACATGCATCTGAAAATCAAAAACGATTCCATGAGGCACATCACTGCACAGCTGCACAGCATCTGCCCCTTTCACTGTCATCACTGTTGGCTAATCTAATGGAGATTTAGATGTGCACTTATATAGCTGAGTGTGCTAGGGTAAGGGGTTTCAACAGCTCTGGTAATAATGGTTGAAACATTCTTTGATGTGGTCACTGATGCTTCATCTTCATTTGGGGCTGTATGTTTGTGTATATAGGATAGGCATAGCAGCTACATATAGCAGATACAATGGAAAACCCACATAAGAATGGTGAAATGAGCATGTGTATCAGTGGTGAACAGTGTATATTTGCTCTAAGAATTCAGTGCATCTATGCTATAAGTAGTAAAACAAATTTAAATCCAATATGTCACAGTGTGGATATCTTAAATTATACAGATTTAACAAACAAGCTTCATAAAATAAAACAGTCTCTAACATTCTGTAACCACACACAAACACTAATAAAAAGTTCAAGAGGCTTATTACAACCTCTTAAATCCCAATTTAGAACAGATACTATAACCATAATGCTTTAGAGCCACTATGGCAGCGCCTGCAAAATTCTCCTCTCTTGGACATTCTTCAGTATGTAAAGAATTAAACATTATGGGGTAAAGCAGAGGATCATTACCACCCCAAAGTTCATTATTTTTCCATAATAGCACATCCAAAATTGTTTTATTCCTTTTATACAGCACCATTAATTTAATTTTTTTTCTTAATAAACAACACATCATGCTTTTTAACCATTTATATTTACCTTTTGAAACTGGTGGTGGAAGCCAAGTGCATTATTTTTGTATAACAGCTCAATATGGAGTGTGTTATTCCGCTTATACCACAGTGATTTGCCAATGATTCATTGATTGAAGTGTAATTTATTAATGAATGACACATCATGCATTTTAACAGTTTATAGTTAGATTTAATGTTTTGGAACATCCAAGAGTCAAGTTAGTTCTTGTTCTCATCTACAGTCCCCTCCAAAAGTATTGGGTTTTATATGAAAAGATGAATATGAAATGATAGATCAGAATTTCAGCTTTCATTTCATGATATTTACATCTAGATGTGTTAAACAACTTAGAACATGGTACCTTTGGTGGCAGACCACTCAATGTTTAGGTGAGCAAAAGTATAGAAACAGACAGTCTTAAAGTACATTAAAATAAAATATTTGGTTGCATATCCCTTGCTTGCAATAACTGCATCAAGCCAGCAACCCACTGACATCACCAAACTGTTGCATTCATTTTATGATGCTTTTCCAGGTTTGTATCGCAGCTTTTTTCAGTTGTTTATTTTGAGGGGTTTCTCCCTTCAGTCTTCTTCTTCTGGAGGTGAAATGCATGCTCAATTGGGTGATTGACTTGGCCAGTGTAAAACCTTCCACTTTTTTCCCCTGATGAAGCCCTTTGTTGTGTTGGCAGTGTGGTTTTGGTCGTTGTCCTGCTGCATGGTGAAGTTCTTCCCAATTAGATTGGATGAATTTGTCTGTATGTTTTGAGACAGAATGTTTCCCTAGACTTCTGAATTCATTCTGCTGCTACCATCATGAGTTACGTCATCAATAAAGATTAGTGAGTCTGTTCCAGAAGCAGCCATGCAAACCCAAGCCAAGACAATACCTCCGCTGTGCTTGACCGATGAGCTTGTATGTTTTGGATCATGAGCAGATCCTTTCTTTCACCACACTTCCATCATTTTGGTAGAGGTTAATTTTGGTTACAGACCTTTTGTGGCTCATCTCTGGATTTCTTTGCAAATTGAAATCTAGCCTTCTGATTCTTACTGCTGATGTGTGGTTTGTATCTTGTGGTCTGGCCTCTATATTTCTGATCTCAAGGTCTTCTTCAAATGGTGAATTGTGATACCTTCACTACTGCTCTGTGGAGGCTGTTGGTGATGTCAATGACTGTTGTTTTTGGGTTTTCTTCACAGCTATTACAATGTTTCTGTCATTAAGTGCTGTTGTTTTCCTTGGCCAACCTGTTCAGTGTCTGGTTTTTAGTACACCAGGGTTTTTTATTTTCATTTTCAGGACACTCCAAATGGTTGTATTGGCTATGCCCAATGTTTATGCAGTGAATCTGTTCGATTTTCCCTCTTTTCTCAGCTTCGAAATGGCTTGCTTTTCTCCCATAGACAGCTCTCTAGTTTTCATGTTGGTTTATCCTTTTGTAACAACAAATTCAGGGCTCAAACCAAGAGTAGACATTCAGAGCTATTAACTGTTTAAACAATCAAACTAACATGGTACACCTTGGCAACAAGAAACACCTGTAAGTCACATGTTCCAATATTTTTGATCCTCTGAAAAATAAGTGGGTTCAAAGAAAAGGTTACATTTTCTAAGCTGTTTAACACATCTAGATATAAACATCAGGAAATGAAAGCTGAAATTCTGATCTATCATCTCATATTCATCTTTTGATCTAAAACCCAAATGTCTTCAGTGTATAGAAAAATCAAAAGAATTGACCTTACCATTCCAATAATTTCACAGGGGAATGTATGTTATAGTTATGATAAATACGCGTTCCTTCACCAGCTTCACCACATTAAGAATTATAAAAATTAGTTGTTTAAAAAAAATTTTTTTAATCCATTTATTATTAGTCTTAGATTATGTGGAGTATCTGCTGTACAAGGCCCTGTGTAGGAGCTGTTACTATATAAGGGATAATGTACAGCAAGCTGGGCATTATCATGAAATAAACCCCAACAGGGTGATGCAGGAGTCTTGACTCACCCTGAAGGGATTTATTTCACGATAATGACCAGCTCACTGTACATTATCCCACTTATTACAACTCTACGTATTAAAGAATTCAATCATTTGAAACAAAATATTGATTTAAAAATGATTTTATTGTTTCTGCTAATGATGTTGTCAATAGCAACGGTCTGTTATTCATTGCAATGGTCTGTTATACAGAAATAACAGACCGTAGAATCCCATAACTGACCAGAATCGTGTATTCAAATGAGCCGTGTAATAAAGGAACAATAACTTATTAGAACGAATGCATTAATATTAACATTCATGGTATGTGATGAAATACCTGTGATGTTATAAGAAATAATGTAAACCTTATAACCAATCACATTTGAGCATTCAAGTGTGCTGTGGTATAATGGATCTTAATGAACATTGAACCACTCTCTGAATCTTTTGTCTCATGCTTTCAACACGTGTAAAATTAGTCAGCTGTAACTTGTGAGTTAGTATGCTGCGTAACATTGTGCTGTCAACATCAGGAACTGTGTTACACTTGATTTTGTGACAACGTGCGCATGCGCATTTGCGATTTGCGCAATGTACAAGCATTTGTGATCAGCAATAGAGATCCTTGAAATGCTTCAGCAAACCTACAGTAATGAAGCAATGAGCTTGGCGCGATGTTTTGATTGACATTCATGTCTCATTGGAAGACAACGTTCGACGTGGCTTTTCAGGAGGCCTTGAATGACATTTTTCACATGAAATGGTCCCATGCAATGGAAATCAAAATGTGATTGGTTGATTCCACTGTCACTTGATATTTATTTTAGTGGTTAATGTGAATGTGTACAGACCTCTGTCCTAACCTCAGTGGGTGAGCACATGTGGCTGAATCAGTAACACTTTATTTGGATAGTCCAATATAGTCACTCTACAGACAGACAAGAAAACATCTATAGACTATCAACAACCTGAACAGTGACTGTCATTGACTAGCCTAGTGTTACCGCTGTATCTACCTGGAGAAAGAATCATGACTAATTTTACTTTAGGACTTTAAAATCGCACCCCTCTAATTAAGAGTTCAAACCACCATCACTACCAGGCCCCAAAAATGACATCTGTTTAATGATCCTAATTGTAAAACCAAACTATATTTTCTTAGCATGTCCAATACAGTTTTACAGTTTTTAACACCCCTACAACAGGCGTGCCATTTTCTTTTCTTGACACTGAAACTGCCTGAAGCTTAACTCAAGCTTAGTCATTCAATGTGAAGTGAAAATATAAGTGTCTTGTCAAATATTTTTAAATTTGGTTAGCTAGTCTAGTCTTTAATGTGGTAACTGTATTTACGTTAACTGTAGTTAATATGTATTTATATACTCCACTAGTCATTAAATATATGATTCTAGCTAGGCATTAACTTTAGATGGTTAACTTATTTTGCTACTAGCTACTAGCATGTTCAAAGTTCCTCTCATTTTTAACCAAAGTGCTTTGTGTCATTTTTTTCCAAATCTTTTATGGCGCAATCAATCATAAAGTTAATTGCCTCACACCAATTGCGCTAACAGAAAAAGTTCAAATTAAAAACATTAACAGGCGTGATAATTTCACAAGCTGTCCCCCAACCATATGGCACACTCTGGTGTAGTAGAGTGTGTAAATGTGTGTGTGCCTGTGACTGCAAGTGCTGGAAGGGAAGGGGCTACACAAGTGTCAAAAAAAGCAGTTGGGCCGCAGCTCTGTGTTTTGTAGGAAGCAATTATCTGCCCAGTCAAAGCCACTTCATTTATTTCCATTACAAGTTCCCTCCACATGTCACCTGATGCAACCTTGGGAGCACAGGGGTACATTCTTAAAGAATGAAGCTAAGAGTTATAATGAAAAGCAGACTATTGAGCTCACCTCCTAAAATTTAATCACGGTATTGCCACAATGAGTTCCAGCTCTCGATTCCTGACTTATAGCTGCAATCCTCAATGCTCATTAGCTCTGCTGCCCTCTTTAAGGTTTTCATCAGATGTCAAATAGATGCAGTGACTCTACACTAATAAGACACTGCTCAAGCTGTAAAATGTCTAGATGGAATGAAATAAAACTATTGCTGGGCTTGCCAGTTTCTCAGACACAAGTGATGCTAACCGTGTAATTTACTTAAGGTTAATTGGGGACTAGAATTAATTTGTTTCCAAAATACACCATAGAGTATAATTAACCAGTTATTTATTGTAGTTAATCTCCCAAAAAACAGGATTATTAATTTGTTCAAAAAAGGAAAGTAGCATGTAGAGCAGAGTTGCACATCTGGCCTGTCTGAGTAGTGATTAAAACTAATCAGACTGGCTGAGAGGACTCACCAGCCTTAGAGCCTCAGCTCTGTTTTATCAGCTGTCAGTAATTGGGATGTTATTATTGGACAGGTTAGTTTAGTTGTAATGGAGCGGAAAGGTGAGGTCTGTATTTACCCAGATACACAACATTAACTGGGAGGCTGCCTTGTCCCACAGAGACTCAGTGTTCACTGGGAAACTGTGTGACACTTTGGTTGTGGATCACTGGCACCGAGGACGAGGAAGCCATTAGGAGATGCGATGAGAAGGAGGACACTTGTCTGGGCTTGTTGGAAGTTTTCCCATAACGCCTCTCTTTTTTTCTCCTTCTCTCACACTCTCTCTTAGTCTCTTGTTTCTGTCTTTATCTCTCATTTCTATATGGCTGTCTATCAAATTTTAAGGGAATTTCCATCATCTACTATATTGCTTAATATCTTACAAAACAATAAATAGCGAAAGAGCTGCAGCCAAACACACACAGTCATGGAGAGACTGGAACACACACAACTGCTGTCAGGACTGTTGTGTAAAACCTGCATCCACCAGCATTTATGACATCTTCTCATGCAAATATTTGGTCCAATTCCTGGCATAAAAATTTTCCATAAAAAATGGATGAATTTCCAATAATCTCTTTCCCTCTGTCGTCTTTGTCTCACTCTTTATCTTTCCGGGTGATCTGCAACATGGAGAACTCCCTTCCTGCCCAGTGGTATCACGATGCTCTGGCTGGATGTTAGCTCAGATTTTAAATCCAAGCCGGAAGGGCCTGTATATTAGGAAGCATCTCTAACTCAGAAGCACTTTTCCTGCCTGCTGAATGACTCAAAAACAAAAAGGGTGCATCGTTCCCAGACCAAAAGACCTGAAAGAGAGGAGTTCTCTCACCACATGCTCACTGGCATACTAATGGCACATTAATGAAAAGCCAAATGATGAGCACGGCAGGACATTATAGATCAGAGCAGGAGTGGTAAAACCAAGCACACTCCAGCCCTCAAGTGGCTTTCAGCCTGTCCCCAGGTGGCATGTGGTGGATGAGCTCTACACACTCCATGTCCAGTTTGCACATATGTGTGTGGTCCTCTATGTGCCAAGTCATCGCACTATGTAGCACTGGTTTGTCAAATGTCCAGCTAGCATGAAATTCACAGATGGTGTCACGTTTTGGATCACCATCAGCTGTGGCTCTCCCTCTCCCTCTCCCTCTCCCTTTCTCTATCTGTATCCCTTCACAGTTTTGGACTGAGTTCAGTAAATCTTTCTTTTTCTCCCGTCAAAAAGCCGCCTGTTTTCAGTATCCTGAGTTAGATGGCTGTTTTAAACAAACAGGCTGGTCTGAGTGAATGCACCCCACTGAAGTGCTAAGGTAATTATATAGATCAGATTGCCAGAGGATGTTTGGAAATTGTGACATTAAAAAAGAAGGCCTTGTGGAGGACAGGTTGACCTCTGACCCCAGCAGGAGATCCCATTTCAAAAGTCTAATGCTTATTTTTAGTTTTCACTGACACAAGCTTCAATGGTGCCCTTCAACTCTCTGCTAAATCTGATAAAACCACTCATACGACAGCAGTGTTAATCATATAGGTAGATTCATGTCTCTTAAACAAGTTTTTTTTTTAAAATAATTTAAGGTGCTTTTGAGCAGATACCAGATTTTAATGAACATCATACTCACTGATGCACTGATGGTCAAGGCTTCAGTGGAAAAATAGTCAAGTGCATTGACTATTTTTCAAATAGTCAAATGACTTCAAGTCATTTTGACCTGAAGGTGATAAAGTGAAATAAAAAATATTTAGATTAGACTTGAAACAAAAATGATTGTCTTCCTTGACACATGACCTTGGTTGCATATTTTCACTCCCAGCTGTGCACGCACACCTGCAATTAGAAGGATCCCCAAGCATGAAAGGGGCTTTTCATATCTTTTTTTCTATTAGTATTATATGTATATTCACTATTATGAAGATAAGATGTAAATTTATATTAGGTACCTTTAAATAAATTTGCAACTGCTTTGGTCTGAAATGTAAAGATGTTTCTGGGGAAATTGGATAACTATTGCAAAGAATAGAACAGAACAGGTTAAAGAAACTGTCTGTAGGCAGAATTTTCTAACAGTGAAGGATGGAAATCAGTCTAATTACCACAACAAGAGAAAAAAATGCAATACATTTTAAATAGAACTCACGAGAATCATGAGGAAAAAGTCTGGAACAGTTTTAGTCGGTGAATGGGTGAATTGCATTTTACCAATATGATCATGTTTTGCAGCGGTTTCATTGGCAACCAACTGCGGTTTATACCACAGAGTTGTAGAATGCTTAGTTATGATTGGTCATAAGATGTTGATTAATTTTCTATAACAACACGACTTTCTAGAACAACACTGTTTAGAAGAGTACATTAATATAATCATATAACATAATCAGAGATAAAGCGGTAACTTACATGGGAAAGTCTTCAGGACAGAGGGCTTTGCAGTACCATGAAACATGTTTTTTACCTTGTTAATTTCAAGAGAGAGAAAAAAACAACAGAACAACCGTTTATAACTGTTGTAAAATAAGTGATGACAGAAACCAACTTGTTTTGTGGATGTTCCACGACATGAAACGTAACTATAAATGACTGAAAAAAATGACTTGTCATTCTTTAATTCATAAAATATCATAATCATTGGCACATTGCTGTGTAATGGTGGTAAACCTCCACCAACCCATTGTTGACTATTTTCCCCATCATGTTTTATTCCTTAGTTAATTGTCAGAAATCTGAGGCTCCATAAGAGGCTTAAGTGTCAGCTGTCCTCAGAAGCTGTGAGTCAGTCAGTCTCTCTCCGTATCTGCCTGGCACACTGTCCTGTCCTGGAACAGGAAGTGTGCGCAAATGTGCTTCCTATCAGGATATGGCGCATGAGAGTGCAACACTGAGGACAATCACCTTCAACATTCTCACCCGGGCAACAGCACCTGTGCTTCCTCTGTTAGAGGTTCAAAGATCAGCGTCCCAACAGGAGCATTACAAAATAGAATGAAACTGACCAGTGGTGCCATGATTATACTTATATGCTTTATTTTGGTGCTTTATTGTTTTATTAAATGGTGTTCAATTGCTTGTGTTATGAATGTGTTTGGTCTTGTTGTTCATTCTGTTATTTTGTTTCCTTATTTCTGTGGTGTGTGTGTGTGTGTGTTTTGTGATGTGTTGTGTTGCAGAGGTTTGGCAGGCCCGAGACGAGGGCCAGAACCTCCACCAGCATTTTGACCCTGAGCTGGTGCGAGAGGAGAAGAGAATGGAGGTGGAAGTGGAGGTCAGAGTTCAGGTGAGAGTTAGGCACTTCTTCTAAAACTTCATAATATATAATCACCCAATTCCAGAGTAATGCACTTATACACACAGCAGTATATGACAAACATTAACATTTTAGTTATACTTTATATAGATTTATTAAGACTTAAAAACAGAACTACATGCGGTCCAGAATTCTAAGTCTAAAGACTTTTTACCATGAACAATTTCACAAGTTTAAAAAAACCAGAAAAACTAAATTAGAAAAAATTGGTGCAGTTAAAAAATTCCTCAAAAAACATAGACTGTAAACTACACACTGTTCCTCATAGTAGTGTTCCGTATCACAAAAAACGCATATAATTAGCTCTCAGACAGATTCACTTGAGCTGAATTAGTTGCCTCAGAATGACATTATAATACTTCATTTCCAAATGTGTGTTTACTTTTAGTGGTTAAAGACAGAAATTATGTAATGATGTGGTGGAGATAATAGCTTTCATTTTGGAACGGGAGTGCAATGTGCAATGCAGGGTAATTGGATAATTAGCATAAATAGCTAAAGAGTTCATTATTGTGTCTAACTTCTCAATCTTAAAAACAACTGAGTTGAAAACAACTGAGGTAAGTATTAAATTACTAATCATTTACTAATACTAAAGTACTAATAGTAGGTTTCTAGAAATAGGTTTATTTATACAGTAATATAATGTAATAAAAATGTATACACATTTAACCATGAAAAATAAAATACATTGAACACAAAGAAAATACTTCATTTGTTTATGGACAGTATTTATTTATTTATTTATTTATTAAATGGAATGATGTTGAATTGTATGATGCAGTCCATCTCAATTACAGCTATGGCCACATGCGGTGAAATTCAGCTTGCATAGTACGTCATCTGTGTATCATTGACATACTTAAAATATGATATTTATGGTGTCCACATGGTGCTTACTAGATACTGCTAGTTTAATATTAGTAGCATGAATAGTATGTCATTCCAAACACAGTCACTGAGTCAGTATCAGGTGTCATTAAGCGATGATGGAAACTGGATCTGTATGTTGGAAGGATGCATGTTGCCATTTAGAATTTAATAAATGGCCACAGGTTTCTGATGACATATGGACACAATATTCAGATTTCAGTGTCATACAAGTATTCCTCAAGAAACTAAAGAAATAAACGCTATGGTTTTAAATAATGCATTATGTAAGGAATAAAACATATTGGTTCCTGCAGAACCCCGCCTCTCACCCAAAGTCTGTTGGGACTGGCTCCAGCTTCCCCCATGACCCTAACAGATAAGCGGTATAGATAATGGATGAATGGATGGGTTCCTGAAGAGTCTTATTCATCTTATACTACAGCAATTTGCCATCGCTAAGAATTTTTTTTTATCAGTGATAGATATGTCATAGTTTTTATCCATTTATAGATATATTTAATGTTGTGGAACATCCATGGAACAAGTTAGTTCCTGTTATTACTATAAAACGTATTTTTACAAACATGCAGCGTGTTTTGTTACCGAGAAATTCCTCCATCCTGAAAACGTTCCTGTGTCAGAAAACAAAGCTTCTGTAAATCACAAAGTCCTCCTTCCTGTCAAGGAAAAGTTACAGCTTTACCTTTGACTGTTGCAAAGTGCTGACACTGGAGGCTCCTTCCAAAAACACTAAATAAACAACTCCTCACCGAAAGCTTCACCATAGACAACAATTACACATGTATTTAAAATCAGTTCCTGTGGAGCGTTCACTATACAAGTCCCTGTGTATTTTCTATTAGAACGAGTGAATTCATATAAACGTATGATATTCCTTGCAGTGGAAAACACTGTCTGAGCCATGCTCGCTATAGAAAATTAATCAACACCTTCTGACCAATCAGAGTCAAGCATTCAACAGCCTGGTAGTATGATGGAAAATAAAAATATCACCTGAATAAAATTTGGTATGAATTTCTGTATATTAACTGATGAAATAAAAATAGTTCTTGGTAGTGGACTCAGATTTTTGGCCTGCTATAGGGAGTATACAATTTTTTTAGTATGACACCATAAAACAGACCATATTTAGATTAAAAGTCTTACTTTTAACTGAGGTGACACTTGTTTTTCCACAGGTAGATGAGCTGATGAGGCAGGAACTGAAGAATCTCAAATTGGTAGTGGACCGGGACAAAAAGAAGAAAAAAGGGAAAAAGGCTAATAAAAAGGTGAAGCAACACAGTGCACTACACTGCTCTCACTCGGATTAATGCAAGATAAGGACTAGATTTTTTTTTTTTAAACTCTTTGTAGTGTGCATAATGTACTGACAGTGTGCAGACATCAAGTCCTTAATGCTACTCAGCACCTGATAGGAATTGGTGTGTTTCATGTTCTTTGCTCGTTTTCATCTTCAGTTCTTCCCCACACAGCCTGCAGTGTGAATGCATACAGAATTTGACAGGCTTATTGATGTTATAGTGATGAGAGCCAGTTGTGAGTCACACACTGATACACAGTCTTGCCCTTGTCAGTTTCTGCTTTCCCACCACCTTTAGCACATACACGTGCACATAATACACACACATACACACTCACGCACACACACATGCATACTACATGCAGGGCCAGATGTGGGTTGTGTTGGTGGATATGAAGCAGGATGTTGAAGTTGTTGTTTCTTCCCAAACAATTGTATTCCGTAGTATACATCCAAAGAGGAATGCTCGCCAAGACGTTCACATTTAAAACTTTGGACCGGATTTGTAATTACTGTGCTTATATATGTGTGCATACAGTACATAAGTGTGTATATACATCCATGGCATATATTGTGCGTGTCTGTTTTTCCACTGTATACAAGCCAACTGCGTTCTGCATTTCCTAAACTGAATTTTCTTGTTTCTTCTTCCAAACACTTTGCATCTGCACGAGAACTTACGGCATGTCTGCACAAGCGTATATTTCAACAACATACTTGGCTTGTTGATCCAGTGGTATTTTACACTCAACATTTTTGACAGACAAATCAGCCTTTCACTTTTTGGCCCACATGTGGAATGTGTGTATGCATACATTAACCTTTTGACACATGCGAATCTACAGATTTCACTCTGCTCCATGAGTACAGCTCTGTTCATGGTAGTGTTTAATTATATTCGTATTTATGGGGTGAGTCAAACTTTGATTAATTTAGATGATGTGTAACTTTGTCTACTTCTGAAGCCTTGAACATGTCTCTGTAACATAATACTGTACTTTTTTTTCAGAGTTCAAGATGTTTAAAGCAGTGATATTCAAAATAGGGTCCATGATGCATAGCCAGATGGTGGAAAACACAATCCAATATTATCATTATTATATTTGTTACTTATTAGATTTATTTGCCTATTTGACTGGTCACTTTAATTGAATGGGTTTAATCCAAGTGTTAATAGCTCAAAAATAAGTAGGCCTATAAGTAGTGAACTTGGACCTAATGTGTTCTGTCAGTGGAAATAAATTCAGCTAGCCTACCAAGCAACTAAAAGCTCCAATGTGCTGCTCAGTTCCATATTATGCTTGCACAGAAACCGTATGAACTTGGATAAAAAGCAAAATACTTTTTAAATCAAAAGTATGGCAAGCCAATTATGTGTATTAATACAGACTATGAAAATTAAACAAGTACTCGAGTCTCTGAGAGGAGCAACTTTATGTAGCCATGGTTTTTATTCTTTCCTGATAATGTCAGTGGTGATTAAGCATCATGTTTGCACCCTTGACAAAAAGTCTTTTGGCTTTCACCAAGAGATGTGGTCATAAAAGCATTATTCGAGTCTGGCTAGCAGCTTCTTTTTTTTTTTTTTGCTCGATAACGTGTTTAAATGCGAGCTGACTGTGTTGTGTTTTAGAGTATTAGAGTTGTATAACTGTTTTGCTCAGTATTATCACTGTTTTTACATCCCTTCCTGATTCTCATTGTCTAGTTATCCATCTATCCATTCAAGAGAATTAATCTGCCTTGAAAAATAGGTACTACAAACAGCTGGACCACGTCCTTCAGCAGGTTACAGGATTCGGAAAAGAACAGTGCACTATTGGTTAGCATTGAGCTGCTTTTAGCCACAGAGAAATACAGTATATGGATCAACTGGAGTGTGTTATGGTTAAACAAACATATCACATGAAAAGTTTTAATTTTGGAAGGTCAAAAGGGAGTTGAGTTTTTTTCTTTCTTCAGTTGTTGGATGAGTAAAATAAAAAGAAAATGTTGGTGACAGTTATATCAACACCCTATGGAACTGGCTTGTCCCCTGGGAAACTGAAAAACTAATAGCTGGGATACGTCATTTGTTTGTCCCAGGTGTCTAGGCTAGTGATTTGTGCACCACCACCACCACCTCATCCCCCCTTTTTGTTCGTATTCAGATGGTAAGCCAAAACGTAGGATTATATTCATAATACATGCCTGTGCTCAGTGGGTCCATGGAATATATTCCTAGCAAAAAAACGTTGGTTTAAGGAATAACTCTTGTTCTGCAGCTTACCTTAAATTTCATTATTATAAAGAATAAAGGATAATATCTGCCAAAGGAAAAATATGAACATAGAATAAAAGAAATGAAGATGTGTTAAGAGTTGCATGATTAAATCATAATTACCAATGTTTACAACTTGCACAGTATAAACATGCAACATACCCAGGCTTGCCAAATAGTGTTGACATCTTAAGTGTGTGATATTACATGAGATTACATGTTCACTTTCTCTTCCACAGAATGTTATCCCCTCCCTTTTTTCTGACTGACGAAAGCAGCCAAAAAAAATGACATACGAGATTTTTTTTTTTGAGACATACACTCTGTTCTTGGGTTTAAATTCAGTGTTGACCTTCCTCTGAGCCTGAGTACATACTTTATTATAAGAAACCAGCCCTTGGCTGACGTTGTACAAAATATTTTTGTTCCATATTGAAATGGACAAACACTGCAGCCACATGGCAAGCATTACACAATTTTGGAACTGCTTTAATGTTTTTGTTTTAAAATGATTTAAAAGGGTGGATGCTTGCTCTTAGCTCACAGTTGTTTGGTGGCTTTCCTGTTTTTAACCACTATAAATCCCAGCTTATTATTCCGTAATTCAGCTGTTGTTCCACAACATACAGTAACTATAAATGGATAAAAAGTATGATGTGTCATTCATTAATAAATAAAATGTTAATGTTGGCAAATTACTGTGGTTTTTGAGGAAGGAAACTCTTGAAGATGCCATATCACAACATTTGAGTAATTCATTATTTTCCTATAACAGCATGCCTAATCGTGTTTTAATCCTTACATAAAGTGTCCATATTAATCATGTTAAATATGACTAATTCAGGTTTCCTTATCACAGTGTACCATCATAGTAGCTTATCAGACATTTCTGCTTCTGATAAGTTGCCATGTCAAAAGTTGTAAGATTAAGAATTTAAAAACAGGCAGATTTGTACCATGTATATGACACCCTGTATATCATGTTTTCATTCTTGAAGAAAAAGTTATATTTGCTCTTATTATGCTTCTAACCTCTCTAAAGTGCTTAAAGGCAATGTAGTGCAGTGAGCTGCACCAAAAATCACTGACCATTACTGAGTTTAAACTGCGATGAGTCACACATTCAGTAAATATTCCAGGGAAATTCCTTATAACCAGGATTCCAGTGACCGCATTCAGGCCTAAAGTCAGTGCATCACTAATCAGAGCGATAAACAAACAGAGTCATGTATGGCCCATGGGCTCCTATCAGGGGGACTTGGAAACTGTGTTTATAAGCATTTGCACGAGTGCATCACTCACCAATGGCCACATGTTTTGTCAAATGCCATTTTTGCAAACATTGGTTTGCAACAATGTATTCATGTCCCTGGTTCAAACATATTTACCAGTCAGTACACTGACAGATGTAAGCTGAAACAGCAGTTTCAAAAGCTCTGACTCTATTATGAATTGATATTTGATTGACTGCCATTGCCCTAGTTTGACATGTTTATATCTGCTGTTTCTCAATTTAGAAGAAAAAGAAAGCAAAAAAGAGTGGAAAGAAGAAGAAGAAGAAGAAGGAGAAAGATCTTACAGCGGACAGGTTGGTAATAAAACAGATATATATATA
>JAOTRR010000013.1:1033239-1044118 GCA_028570945.1 Gogo arcuatus | reverse complement strand
GATGCTGATTTAAGAAAAAATTGAAGTGGTCTCTTAATTTTTTCCAGAGCTGTGTATGTAGGTATCTATGTGTATATATATATATATATATATATATATTCCTTTTTAATAACATCTCAGATTAAAGTTAACTGACCAGGACATGGCATTATATTACGAAGTAATTTTCTTTATTGAAAGGAGACACATTACAGTATAAGACTCTGCATCAGGTATAATTTTTCCACACAGAACTGTACAGCTGACACAAACTCAATATAATAATAAAAATTAGATATACAACAATCGTAATGACGAAATTGTGATGCCAATGGTCTGTAAAAGGAAAAAAATACAAAAAGAAAAGTAGTGTGAGAGCCCCTCTCCTTTTAGATTAGCATATTCGCTCATAAATAATCAGGGTTCTCGGGTTTGGACTCCTCAAGGATACTGTCAACAAAATGAGGTAACAAAAACTATTAAAACAACAACAACTAAGCAAAAACATGATTTTCAATTTTTTTTTACAGCTATGTACAGAAAGTGACCGCTACAGAGCAAGCAGATACTGGTCTAAAATCATGGATGCATGTAAGCAGCTTAAAACGGACGAATAAACCCACGATTGCTCTTTCTGCTCGTGAATGGTGCAGAGTCTGCTTTGGTTGTTCTTACACTGTTGGCTGAGTGGGTGGTGGTGCGACTCCTTCATTCTTTCCCAGTTCAATAACATACGGACACATGATGAGAGAAATAGATCACTATTTGAATGTTACCTTCCCAAAGATAAAAGAGCAACAAAAAGGTAAATTAGGTGACGAATATCAGAAAAGGTATTAGGTTAAAATATCACCTGTCAGTCATTTATGAGGAAGTTTACATTCATGCATGCAAAAAGGGTCTGAAACCAAAGTCAGGCTTTCACAGAAAGGACATGAAGTGGGCATGATAGTGTGGGTTGGTTATTAGAATTGGTGTCTGTGTCTCATAAATAACTGTGTATGGTGTTGAGACCTCTACAGATCTGCTACATTATATACAAACACTTTACATCTTATCTCTTTCAATAAACTCTGTACACTCTTTGACCCACATCTCCCTCCGTAGTGCCCTTTAGAAGAGACACAGATGTTTTTGAGACGAGGCCTCATCCTAAAATCCATAAAGCAACCCTGGCAGGTCGAACATCTTCCTACTTGTTTAATGTTACAGACTAAAGACCTGTGTTACCTGCTCAATGACAAACCCTAAAGCTAGTGGGGTTGTGTTTCTGAACACAACTTCTGTAATGACATATGACCTGAAACAGAGTCTTACATTTCTCAGAGCCACACAGCAGCCAATACTGGTGTGGAAAATTATTACTTCAGATAGTTGCCTGGCTTTCATCTGCCTTTGTATTGCTTAAATACAGGTCAGTCAGGGCTCGAGCCTGTACAGAACAAACACATGACTGGAGACAGAAAGTTAACGACATCAAGAACAACACTCAGGAAAGAGAAAAAGATCCGAGAGAACTCGTAAAAACACATATTTGCATGATCATTTGACATAGCCTGGCATCAAGCCCAAGGAAGTCAGGCTAGAGCATTAAAAAGGCCTTTTATCAGGGAGGGGGGGGGGGACCCACTCTCTTCATTTTCCACTAAAGAGTTTCTATAAAAGACAAAGTGATAGAGTGAAAATGATGAAAAGGATACAGCGCAGGAATAGACAAGCCATCTCTTCACTGAGCCAAATAGTGCTCTGCACTCCAAGGCCTCAGCAAGTAACGAGTGGGTAATGTATGGACATTTTGACCAATGCTGACAAATGATCCCGCTCACTCACACACACACGAGTCACTGGCATTAATAGGTATGTGGCATATAGAGGAGAGTTCTCCTGCTTCTCCTGAGCACCTAATATTGAGTAAGAATAGGTAAATGAGGCTGCAGACTCTCCCCTCACTAATGTTTCCATCATAAAGCACGGGAGAAATGCAGACGCCGCATATTTGATATTGATGAGCCTGCGAGGTCAGATCCTGCTCCACTCTGCATGCTGTTTCATTTGGAAACAAGTCTGTATTGATCAATATTATCAATACAGCTAACGTGAATAAGAAAGACTCTGCCATCACTCGCCCTCATGCACGCGCACACACACACACACACACACACACACACACACACACGGTCGATTGTGACGACCGGAGAAGCTTGTCACTTTAGTGTCAGTCATCACGTGACTCATCAGCGAAATATGACCTGATCGTTTGCAGCAGAAAAAGAAGCATGCAGTTGGCTAGTAGCCGAGGAAATACAGAAACTGTTCATCAGGTAGGAAATTCCCTTTAGTTCTGTGAAACAGACTAGTTATGAGCACAAAGCTAGTGTGATCCCTTCACACGGATAGTTTAGACTTCCACATGGTCCACAAATGCCCAGTGAACTCCATACAGCTCACTCACAATCAAAATTTAAAAAAAAAAAAAAAAAAATTTAATTAATTTACAACAAGCCTCTTCATGTTGTGATATTTGGATGTTTTCCAAAAAGGTCTTTGAAACATTGTCTTTTCACATTACTTAAAAAAAAGAAGAAAAGGAATTGTACAAAGGGCAGAAATTCACACAATTATTACTAAACATTTGGCTGAAAGGGTGCAGAGGGCAAAAGTAAGTAAGAACATGGAACATGTGCATTCAAAAGCACCAAGCAGGAAAGCACTGCTGAAGTTCTCTAGGATCTCTGGAACTGATCCAGCGTCACTTCCTGTCCATTTCAGTCACATGAGAAGCCTCATAGAAAGAGGACATGAGGACCGAGTTGCTTTGAGAGGTCGAAACGGACGTGCTGCCTGCCATTCCTTGAGCTCCTGGTCTGGCCTCACCTTCATCTCTAATCACGCATCTTGCAGCATTTGTGGACGGAGGCAGCAGCAGGTTCAGACGGTTTATTCAGCCATCGTGTTGCTGCCGTGCAGCCAGAAGACCGGGGACAGTGCGTTCTCCCAACACGTCACCTGGCATAGGAGTGACTGTGTGATTGGCTAGGCAGATAGAGCAGGAGGACCAACTCACTCAAGACGAGCTAGTGGTGGTGCAAGGCAGTGTGAGTGCAAACTCAGTGGTTCTGTTAGTGTTTTATCTCCATCAGCATGGTCAGTCGTGTTTGTGAGTGTAGTATGTACTAAATCTGTGTCTAGTAAAGATGAGGAAGAGCTGTGTGTGCTAGTGTGAGGGTAAGTGTGCATGTAGGCAAATGGCCAAGTATATGAGAGTTTATTTCTGAGTATGTAGACTGTATGTGTGTGTGTCAGATAAGGGCGGTGCTGCCCGTGCTGCTGCAGCTGTTGTTGCGATTGTTGTTTCTGCGTGAGAGGTTGGGCGTGGCCATTAGTGGGTAGCGCTCGTCCGGGCAGCCGTACTGCAGCAACACATCCACACACTCCTGACTGTTGGCTTGGCGTGCATAAGCCAGCGCCGTGTTGCCATGGGCGTCACGCGCCATGATGTCCACCCCGTACTGGAGGGACACAGAAAGACAGAGTTATGAAACTATGATAACACACACACATATATATATATATATATATATATATATAATGTGTATACACACACACAAATACAGAGGGATGACTTTGTTTGTGCGTTAGTAATGTACCCAGAATTCTTAGAGTAAAGTCTATCCACTCATTGGCCATTTTGGCAATAGAGTTATTTCCAATCATGAAAGCACTTATTCATGGCTGTTCCTATAGTAAAAGTGATTGTCAGGCCATGCAATAGTCATGCAATGTAACTGGAATTTGAATAAAACTGAATAAGAACAGCTTTGGCATTTTCTCTCACATAATAATTATTCTAAGAGCTTCGTTTTTAATGTTTATGTAACACAGTCATGTATTCTTAAAGGGCAGTTGAGCCCTTCCATTATAATTGAGATTTTCTGTTCTCAGTATAGCGAAATGTCTGAATCTTGTCACACATACAGAAGAGATGCAGTAAATATTGATTTAAATTGCTTTAAAATAGAATGACATGCAATGATAAATACAGCCTAGTACACACTACTGGCCCAGAAAAGGATGATGATAGTGTGTGTGTGCATCTCCGTACCCAGATGAGGAGCTGCGTGATCACCACACTGCCCTTGCGGCAGGCCAGATGCAGCGCAGTGCGGCCATCTCCCTCACCACACGTCTCGTTCACCTCATCTCGTGAGCCATGTGCAAGCAGCAGCACCACTAAGCGCAGGTCCTCTTCAGCGGTAGCACGCAGCAGCTGCTGGCCCAGAGTCAGCTCCACACACGGCAGAGACGCCACAAACAGCTTCTGCTCGTACTTGGCCCGGATCCAGCGTTCACGCTCCTCCCTGAACACCCCCCCCCCCACACACACACACACATACACACCAAGCATCAGCATTAGGAGGTCAAGGTGAAGTTAATGTATAAGGCAGAAACATCATGTGTTCACACTGGAGTATTATTTGGGCTCAGCTCTCATTCTGATTGACATTTAAGAGTGCTCGGAATGACCTTTAAGAGTTCAGGGATTTGTGTAGATTGGTATTGGCTACTATTCTTTCCAGTTGTCATGTCCTGAATTCTTATAACGCATCAACAGGCCCACAAGCACATCACACAGCTCGTGAAAGAATTATGCCAATCAATATTTCTGTGTATGAAACAATATAGAGAAAAAATCCCCAAAGCTGTCACACGTATTTAGTGGATGGGGTGGGGTGGGGAGCAAGAGCAAGATAGCGAGAGAGAGGTTGGTGTGTGAGGGAGGAAACAGAATGAGTGAGGAAGAGAAAGCAGGAACCAGAAGCAATCTAAGGTGCTCTGTGTGTGTTTATACAGTTTGAGAGAAATGTCAACCAAGCCCCAGCCCAACCCAGAAGGGAGCTATCAGTTGCATGTTTTTAGCTCTCCTGCTAATCCTCTGCTATGATAGCACTAATCTGTGTTAATCCCCACAGTGTAAACAACTCCATTCAGGCCTGGCTGAGATTAGTTCAAGCCCAGTTCCTGTGTAAGGGCTTTGGGGAGTGCATTGAGCCCCAGAGGAGAGGATATTGAGCTATCCCCTGAAGCACAGCTGCCCATCAGGGGGTCTCATCTCAGAAAACTAGACAACAGAGAGCAGAGAAACCCCCTCCAGCTTCCATTTCCTCTGCAAGCGGAGCGGCTGCTGAGCGAAGGGAAATGTTGCATACAGTACTTTCCTTTGTGCCGGAACAGGATCCGCTATGTCCTAAACGTAGTGGACGTGGTCCATCTAGCTTGGCGTCAGGATTTAACATTTTAATAGCAGAATTTGAGATCAGAGAGAGAGGTGGCATGGTGGTGCAGTGGTTAGCACTGTTGCCTCACAGCAAGAAGGTTTCGGGTTCAAACCTCACGGCCGGCAGGGGCCTTTCTGTGGGTTTCCTCCGGGTGCTCTGGTTTCCCCCACCGTCCAAAGACATGCAGATTAGGTAAAAATACCCAGCCATTGGGGTTGCACAAGCCAGTGCATACTTAATGCCAGTCCCAACCCCGGACAGATTGGGGAGGGTTGCATCAGGAAGGGCATCCGGTGTAAAAACCTACACCAAATCAAATATGCGGATCAGGATCTGCTGTGGTGACCCCTAATGACAGCAGCCGAAATTAGAAGAATAGGAGAATTTGAGATCAGAGCTTATAATGCTGTTTATAATGTAAAGGGCATGATGTACTTTTCCAAGACCACTATATTGTACAGTTAGCACAACAAGAAACTCTGTAGTGTGAGTGTTTATTGTTTTAATAATCAGGGATGTAACATGTACTTAACGTCCCTCACAGGGATTTTGCCAGCACTCTCTGTTAGAAACCTGTTACCACAGCCAGTCCCTTAGAGTACCATTGTCATCATATTAAAATCCACAGACCTTCAATAGCCATTGCCTTCTTTGCAGTCTTACCTTAATCACCACTTGTCTGGTTTTCTAGGATCTCATGATTCACAAACTAAGCTTTCATGTAAAAAGGGTTTCAAAGAGATTTAATCTGGGAGGAAAGCTGCATTAAAGCTGCGACATATGCAGTTCTATGTTCACTACATTTTCCCTCCTTGTTCGTAATTTAACAGGCCTCTAACTGATAAATTAGCTGTGGATGTGTGTCATGGGCTAGAGGAGATAACATTCTATAAAGGAGGCAAAAGGACAAGCATAGATCAATAGACATGGAGATCGATGGTTTAGTGACACCCTTCTTAATCAAAGAAGAGCCTCGATGCTGATAGACCCTAACTCTCTACGCACAGTGATTTCATCTCCTCAGCTGCATGGGCCTCGTTTATACACACACACACACACACACACACACACACACAGAGTCATAATACTCTATTACATATACAGTTTCTATCACTTATCATAAAAACCTGGCAAATCCAGAAATCAATCAATAAACAGAACATCAGAGTCGGATTACTGATACAGTATAAAAAAAAAAAAAAAAAAAAAAAAAAAAAAAAAAAAAGGCAAAAACAGGAAAAAGTGGAGGGACGGATGTGGAGACGGTTGATGGCAGCCGCCATAGCAGCAGCAGCAGCTATGGGAACACTGAGGAATTGTATTAAGTGTGTGTGCTGTGAGCCTCGGGTGAGTGAGAGGGCCGGACAGTAGGTGCACGGGCCACAGCCCCAGTACAAAGCATCCTGGGAGCTGGGGTGGAGATGGGGAAAGAGAAAGGGCGGAGTGGGAAGGGAAAGGAGGAGGTGGGCAGGGGTAGAGGAAGAGGCTCGGCAGGGTCTCTGTGTGGTTGGAGGAAATAGAGAGCACTTGAATGCACCCTGAAACGCATGCCTTCCCCGACAAGCAACGTTGCCAAGGGCAGGGTCAGCAACAAAATGGGAAAGAAGAGCACGAGCATGTGTGAGGAAGAATTCCACTGAAGTTCGCTGATCAAATTTCCACCAAAGAGGAGAATAAATGAAACAATGTATTAAAATATATATATATACACACACACACACACACACACACACACACACACACAAATATTAGTCTATTGCCAAGACTGGTATATTGTTTATTAGTTTGCTGAATTTGTTAACCATTTTAAACACACACACACACACACACACGGAGGTGCGGTCAGGCATGTCATAGGCATAAAGAGAGCAAAGACAGGGGTCTGGATATATAGAGACAGGTGTTAGAAAGAGGATAAATGACACGCTTAGACAACACACACAGTCACACATGGATTACACAATACACACAATGAGCCTCATTTATCAAGCTGGATACAAACAGATTTATGTAGAACTTGTTCATATGAGGGTTTACACATAAAATTAGGTATTCATGGAATCCTGTAAATCCTGGAAAAAATGTTTGTTTCTTACTAACACTCCAGAGTGTGTGTAAATATACACAAACAGATTACCTACTGTAGATCTCGACTGATCGGCTTTGAATCTTCTAACGTGTGATGAGTTACTGCATTTTGACCTATTTAGGTGCTGTGACGCTGTGATACGCTGCTAATCACTAATTTTTTATCCTCACAGACGTGAATCAAAAGTACTTCCACTCCTGCTTTAAAGAAATTCTGCTTTTTGTTGGCTGTTTAAAAGCCTTTTTGCACTCTTCTCTGTGAACTTGGCCTTATTATGGAGTTTTGTGGGCGTCGTCAAATGCAAATCAGCTGTAGTGCGCACGGTAATTAACGGGTGATTGCCATACACACAGAAAACTGACAAAACTTGAAAACCCGGCATACATTTTTAGTTCAGTTTAACGTGCTCAAAGATTGACACACTTTATTTTACTTAAACCCAGCCAGTGGGGTTGCACAAGCCAGTGCATTCTTAGTGCCGGTCCCAAGCCCGGATAGACCGGGGAGGGTTGCGTTAAGAAGGGCATCTGGTCTAAAACCTATGCCAAATCAAATATATGGATCTTTTGGATGGAAACAAATGAACCGCTGTGGTGACCCCTGACGGGAGCAGCCGAAATAAGAAGATTTTACTTAGAGTTATGAATAAGGCTCAGTGTGCATAAAGTTTTTTTTTTTTAATTTAATCATAGTGCAAAGAGATGTACATTTGTGACATAACAGTTTCTTTACCACTCTACAAAATTACACAGAGTAATCAGTAAGCACTGAGATACACACATATGCACACACACACACACACACACACATGCACACACACCAACCATTAGTTCTTTAGGGAGCATGTCCTCACATAGGAGTGATGCTAATTGGACTAATTAGCTACTCGGTGCTTTTCTCATCACATCTGTGTGCGCATGTGTATGTGTATATACTTGTTGCTACCTTTGGTCACTGTCAGCAGTGTGCTGCTATTTGGATCCCTTCTCATAGCTGTTTACAGTCCTACTGCCATCATTAAAGAATGGGGGTGGTTGTGACCAATCTCTCTCTCCCTCTCTCTCTCTCACACACACACACATACCACCTACAGCAAACGCTGATGGAGCCAAGGAAGGGGCAGACAAGGACACACTAATAGCAAAAGGCAGGCTTCTTTGCAAATCTAATTCAATCCTACAGATCATGCCAGCCAGATCTAACATGGCCACCTACGATGTCTGCAGGAAATCCTGTGTGAAATGCTTACAGCCTCCACCCCTTCACCCACACAATAATGCATGTGCAGTACACAGTCACCTATTACATCATCAAAACACATGCAAGTTTTGTTTTAACAACAACTTAAGCCTTAAATCACCATTGTTTAATTACAGTTAAAGTGGAGTACATTTATGGAAAGAGGGTTTTAAGATGATCTGGGAGTCCCGAAGAAAAGGAGTTTTGAGTGACAGCTTAATTAGGGCACGCTGCTTCAGGACGAGGGGTCACGGGAGAAGAGACTGTTGTCTAATCGCCATTAGAAACTGAGGGGCGGAATGCAGCAGGGATTAAAGGGAACCAGTGTCAATCCCCGTCAGGACAGTTTCCTGTGAGTGTGTGTGGGTTGAGTTCTCCCTGGCTGAGCGCTTTGCGAGCGAGTGTTTACACACTTGCCAGTGTTTCCTGTCCTGCTCAAAACTGCCGGCTGTTTACCCAACGCTGACAGGCATCCATGAGAGCACCCGTCCATGACCGGACAGCCCCCCAGCTGCTGCTCATAACACACACACACACACACACACACACACACACACACACACACACACAACCTAGATACACCAACCCCCAAGTAAATATACAATAAAGGGCTTCTAGGATCCGTTCACACTCCTCAGAACTAAAAGAAGCACCGCTTAGGACAATAAAAACATGATATGGGCGTTTGTTGGTATTGAGGAGAGAACAGAAAACGTGTTGACTCGAAACTGAATTCTAATGGAAAACTAAGGGCAGTTGTGGGGGCGACACTCAGTACAGGGATTTCAAGTACATTTGGTGTATAAGGAGTACTCGATTTTTTTTAAATGCTGCAATATTTAATTAAGATACTTTGATGTGTCATACCAAATACAACTTTCAGACCTTAACAGAAGATTCCTTCACCTTGAACACAAATCAAACAACTAAAGCAGTTACTATGCAAGTCAATATTTCTAAACACCACAAGTGTCTAATTGGTCTAAATTTGCTAGTGTATAATGTCAATATCCCTTGATTCAGAGTGAAAAAGGTGCAAGTTTGAGGGGGAAGATGTATGGGAGGGCGTGGGGAGGGTGGGGGGGGTGTTGCAGAGGAAATCATTAATTCCAGCATGGACGAAGAGAGGAGTCTGCTTCAGCTCAACGCCAGTGCTCTTTTCTTTTAGGCTAATTATACCACTAATTCAGCTCATTAGAGCCCTGCCGACTCACAGGTAATGAACTCTGACAGGACGAATCTGTCAAACAGACAGTGGTGAGCACTCACCTGCTCATGTACACCACACGCGCACACACACACACACACACACATTCATCTTAGTGCAGTAATTAAATAAAACCCATTTACACACAACAGATAATGCGAACTTTCTTTTCAGCCACCTCTAACACTGATCTCAGCCCTAGTATGACACACTGAAGGAGTCGGTCCTGGTGAAGACTGTCCTTGTCCTACCACTGCTTTTTCAGCTTCTCATGAACATCCTCGTCTCTGAATCTGCAAAGATCTAAAAGCGGCAAAAGAGAATGCAGGCTATTTATTGTAAGGGGGAAAAAAAGCCACAGATGAACAATTTACTTCTAAAAGAGAATTTTGTCTCTTCTCACAAGGGGGAAAAAAATACAGGAGTCTGAAATCAATTATGCTCTCCAGCTTAGTCGTTAGCTGCCCTTGGACAGACACAGGTAATTAAACTCAGTGCTTTTTTTTTTATTACAGGCAGATTCATTCTGACTGAGCTCTGGCCTGCATTACACTGAAAATCGGCCACTCTGGAGGCAATGGGCCACAATGATATAATATTCCGCGTCCATCTACTGGATCACGCTGTGGTGTCAGTAGTGTGGCTGTAATGTGTGGACTGAATGGACGATCACTACACAGCACTCACAGAGTGCCTTCAGAATTATTTACTTCAAGTTTTTAATTTTTTAATAAGCACCTATAAATACATAAATACATACACAGCTTTTATATACTGCATTTGCTGTATACATGAGTTTAAAGCAGATTGGTAAAGGCCCTGGTAAAGAGAGAGAGCAAGGTGGGGAGGGGGGAGAGAGAGATAAGAACATGAGATGTATAGAGAGAGCGTGAGAGAGAACATGAGACATACAGAGAGAGACACACACAGACAAAGAGAGAGAACATGAGAGAATGAGAGAAAGAGAGAACATGAGACAGAGAGAGAAGAACTTGAGACGTAGAGAGAGATAAGAACATGAGACATACATACATATATACATACATATATATATATATACACACACACACACACACACACATATATATA